>CM053786.1:544978337-545128337 GCA_028749045.1 Cupressus sempervirens
TGAGAGAATCCAAATGCTTTGAGAACCTTGCAAAGGAAATGCCAATCAACCATGTCATAAGCCTTTTGTATATCTAATTTCATAAACATACACGCCTCCTTATTTTTTGATGTCGAATGGATTGTTTCTCAGATAGTAAGAATACCATCCAAAATGGATCTACATGGGACAAAACATGTTTGCTCTTTGGAAATTAGTTTCAGTAGGAAACCTTTAAGCCTATTTGTCAGGATTTTGGGGAAGATTTTATAAATTGTGTTGCATAAAGCAATAGGATGATAATCCCTTGGAGTTTCCAGCCCATTCTTCTTAGGAATTAGGGTGAGGAAAGAGTAATTAATTTCAGCTAGCAAAGCTCCTCTATTCCTTGATGCTTCAATGGCTTTCCATAAATCCTCCCCCACAATATCCCAACATTTTTGAAAGAAAAAGGCCTAAAAATTGTCTAGTCCTGGAGATTTCTTCAGATTCATATTGAAGACAATTGATCTAACTTCATCCAACATGATTGGTTTATTTAGCTCCTTATTATCCTTAGGTGAGATTAATTTTGGAATAAATTTAAACATTTTTGATTGAGCCTCTCTATTAGATCCTTCATAATTATTTAATATCCCCTAAAAATGGGGTATGAATGTATCAGCAATTTCTTGTGGTTTTTTAGTATGTATCCCCAAATGATTAGTGCTACTTTGTTATTTTGTTCTTATATCTATTATAAATGGTGGAATTATGAAAAAAAATTGTGTTTCAGTCTCTCATCTAGCCATTTATCTCATGATTTTTTTCTCCAAAATATTTCTTCTTTGGAGGAAATATCTTTTTATTTAGCAAGGAGTTCTTTTTCTAGTGAATAAATTTCATTGTTCATACCATGTTTAATAATTTCTAGGTTAAGATTTGTTAATTTATCTTCAATCTCCATCTTTTCTTTGAAGATGTTATTAAAATGCTCTTTTTTCCATCTTAAAATCTTTTCTTTTAACAATTTTAGTTTAGAAACGAAGATAAACATCTTAGAGCCTTCAAATCTAGCTTGAGACCACCAATCTCTAATATTCTTGATGAAATTAGGGTCTTGAAACTACATCTTTTCACATTTAAATGGATTCCTGACTAGTTTTGAAGGTTCACTAAACTCAAAACAAACAGGATAATGATCGGATCCTGCAATTGGCAGGATGGAGGATTGAAAATTTAAATTATAATCATCAAAATTACCAATTATAAAAAATCTATCTAATTTTTCAGCAATATACGCAAAGTCCTTCCTTCTATTATTCCATGTGTAAATACCATTATTCATTGGAATATCTATCATATTATGTTTTTCAATCTAGACTTTAAAATCTAAAGACAAATGTGAGAGATGCTAAGAACCTCCTACCTTTTCTTCTAAGTTTAAAATAGTATTAAAGTCACCTCCTACTAAAATGGGACTCTCCTTATAATTATTAAAAAAAGAGCTTAATTTATCCCATACACCTTTCTTCCCTACGTGACTAATAGGACCATATATATTAATTAAAATAAATTGCAGATCTGTTTTAAGACTCTGTACACTGGCACTTATCCAATTATTGCTAAATTCTAAACAATGTATATATACCCTCCTAGGATTCCAAATTAAACCTAAACCCCCTAATGCACCTGTAGACTCAAGAAAGAAAGAATCCTAGAAACCTAACAACTTATTAAGTTTTAAACCTTTTGTCTTATTCAATTTTGCTTCTTGAATTAAAATAATTTATGAGTTAAATGTTTTAAGATTTTGTTTTATTAACCTTTTTTTACTAGGGGCATTCAAACCCCTAGCGTTCCATGTGGTGATCCTCATGATGCCCTGGGAAGGCACTTCCCCTTCCCAATATTTAGCAAGTCATCAATCTTTTGCTATTCTCTACAATGTCCATCTACCTCTCTTAGCTCCTTCAAAAATTTCCTACCTCTTTTTCCTTTTGATCTGCCATATTTTGGAGAACTTAAACCTTCCTGATTCATTTGGATCCTGAGTTGCTGTGGATTATTTCCTGGACTATGTGTTGAAGATGTCTTGAAGTCGCTTTGTTTATCCAATTCTTCATTTTTGATTTCACTAATGATCTGACTAATTATTCTCAGTTTCTCTTCAATTGCATTCTTTAGATCTTCCATGGTGTCTTTATCATTCCTTTTGACTTCTTGGTATGTCTCTATTATGCTACTAATTTTTTGGGTTTGTCTCAATATGTTATCCTCCATCTCTATCTTAAATAAATCCCTTCTGAGATCTTTAGCTATATAATTATTGCCCCCTAATTTGAGGATTCTTTGAATTAGATCCTCCTTTTGGGCATCTATGCTATAATTTATATTATTGAAACTAAAAACTTGAATTAACTCCTCAGTTAATTGATCTAGGTCCTTGTCTTTTGGGTTAAAAATTTTCACTTCTAAACTCATCCATATCTTGGTTTAAAAAAATTTGCGCTTTTTTTACAATGGATTTGACTACCCTTTTTTCTTTATCACTTTTATCTAATTGATTATCCTCTGGACTAAATGGAGAGCTTGCATAAGTCACCGGAGTCTGCCAGAACTTTGAAGAGATGCTGGTACCTTTATTACTGGAAGTTGAGGATTTATCCTCTATAGTTTGTATTTGATGCTGCACCATCTGCCTCTCTACCTTTGATAGTTTATTGTCTTCAACTCTGTCTGAACGTGAATCAAAAGGTAAGGAATTTTCCAATTCCATTATGTCATCTTTTTCTGAAGCCCCTATTACCCTATTTTGCGCTATTTCCAGTTCTTCTGTATCTATTTCTTCCTCTCTTATAAAGCTTAACATATTGCATAAATTTGTCCTATTTGAATCATTGAGCACCTGTTATTCCATATTGGATGGGTTAACTATTTTAACACCCCTACTACTTGCTGCCTATTTTTGACACATATCTGCCTTTGTCTCTTTATTTGTCTTATTCTCCTCTTCATCTGGATTCATCCTATATCTGAACTCTCTCTTTGGGATTTTCTTATTCTTCTTAGATCTATGCTTCCTTGCTACCTCATTCTTTTGAATCAATTTCGAAGACTCTTTATGATCAGTAACAATAATGGATTTAACTTTTACAATAGAAGTTGGATTGACCTTATACTTTTCTTGATTCACTAATTCATCATACTACATATCAACCTAAGACCCATCCTTGCTTCTAATCTGTAAAGAGGAGTTCATATCTGAAGATCTAATTCCCATCTTCTTTCTCAAATTGACAATCATAGGAAACATACTCTGAAAGTTTGAGGTAAGAGGTAATTTTTTGTAACCCATACCATTATTGTCCTCAATCGTTATGATTTCTAAAATTTCTCCCTCGAAAAAGTGTAGATTTAGATCATATGTTGCCTTATTTGATATTACTTTTTTGTTAAAATGTAATGATTGATTGAATTTAGTATTAATTAGTAATTTCACATTGTTATAATACTGAAATGAAGCATTAATCCCTATGAACTCTCCAATAGCTACCCCAATCGATTTGAGGATCTCAATTTGGTTCAATTCAAGCGGTAAAGACTGAATATTGAACCAAATTAGGCACTTAAAATCTAAATCTTCTAATTTAAAGTTTGGACATTCAGAAATATTTACAAATTCATTTTTAACAGACTCATCAATACAGTTCAAATATAGGACTTTATCAAAGAAGAAGGATATACTTACCTAGCCACCGTAGTTTTCTTTAAGCTAGCTGGAAAGAAAGAGCATTTCTTCATTAAAACCATTCTAGACTGCAAAAATTCCAAGATTTTGACATTCCCACCATGCGGCTTCACATTCATCATTTTGAATCAGGATGGAATTGTCTTTGTCAACTAGATTTACTTTATCATATGAAATTCCCTTAGGTTTTACCACACTCCTGACAACCCTCTTCGCAGATTATCGAAAAGGGGGAATGTAGGGTTTTGGAGATCTAACAAGGGGAACATCTAATTTGGGGAAATTTTCATAGCATGGGGAATACAATGAACCCTTGTCTAATTCTAGAGGAAATGATAACGCATTCTAAGGGTTCGATGATGCATATTTAGTCATGCTCAAAACCCTAAATTGTTGGTTCAAACTTTCTAAGGTGAAATAAGGGTACAGTTGAATGCTACCATATGGATCTAAAGATTTGTGAGTGCAATTTGTATGCAGAATCCCTGAAACTAAATTTCTACCATGGGTCTCCTCATACTACACATTTGAGTTGCTGAGATTTTGAGCAATATGATTGTCTAATTTAGCCAAAATGGAGAATTTATTCTTAGTTTCCACTGCATAGTGTGCATATGAAGAATCCTGTGCTTTCGCAGAGATATGTCAATGATCATGTTGTGTCTTAGGTTTATTTTGGGAATCTTCTTGTTGCCATGATTTAGAGCGTCCATATTTATTTTGATTACTGAATGCCTGCTTAGTAATGCTCACATGTCTGCTAGTATTCGTTGCTCTGCTTTTGTTCTCCATATTGCATTTTTTCATTTTCTTAATAGAAAATAGTTATAATTACAATCAAATTACTATATTCCTCATATATATTTTAATTAATAACTTATATAATCAATTGTAATTATTTAAAATTTTAATTATACCAATAATAAATTAGAAATTATAACTAATTTTAATATTTGAAACACACAAAAATTGGTATTAATATATGTCATTATTTTTATGGATATATATCCTTATCAAGGTTCCTAATTAGAAACATATTTCTAATAATAAATTAGAAATTATAACTAATTTTAATATTTGAAACACACAAAAATTGGTATTAATATATGTCATTAGTTTTATAGATGGTTCCTAATTAGAAACATATTTAGATATATTTTTATTTTATTTGCATGAGAATTATGCTAAAAAGAAACTTTACAAAATGACTAAAGCTTATATTTTTTGTGGAAGGATGAAACTAGGGCAACTAGTTTAAGATTGAAAATAGAAAATATGAAATAGCATGGTCAAACAACTTTTGAGTATACCAAAATAATGCTTACTTATTAAACCCTTCTATTTGAGATTGAAAATAGAAATAGCATGGTCAAATAACTTTTGAGTATACCAAAATAATGCTTACTTATGTAAACCCTTTTATCGTAGAGATTTATTGATTAAATCCCTAAATATCGAGCTATAGCTTCTGGGCCATAGAATGCAAATCAAATCAAATAAGTATGTAAAGGTATCCATTAACACATGCATAATGAAAAACCAACAAATCTTAAAAAAGAAAATCTAAACTAACGTAGATTGAAGATTAAAAGTCCTCCTAATTAAGCTATGTGATTTAAATAACATGCAAAGCTAGAAAATAAATACTAAATGTTGGAGATAAAAAAAGCTCTTGATACATACATAATGAAAAAGCTCTCCATTGATGTGTGCATGATGAAAAATAAGTATAATTAAGGAAGAAGAAAATATAAACTATCATAGATGAACTAATTAAGCTATATGATTTAACTAACATGGAAGGCTTAAGATAAAAAGCTCTTGATGTATGCATGGTGAAAAATAAGTAAAACTAAGAAAGAAGAAAGTTAAACTAGCATAAATGAAATATTATAATCATTACTAGTCAAGTTAGATTATCTAAGCTACATGCAAGAAATCAAGAACAAGCTAATATGAAAAAGTTCTAAGATTTTTTCTTCTTCTTCTGAAGTTCAAAAATGAGAGCAACAACATAACAATAGAAATGACTGAAGATGTTTTACAATGAGGGGAAAATCTCCTTTTATAGAAATCATAAATGAATGAACGAATGAGATTAAAAGTTGAGAAAAAGTGGAGATCTTCCTATTGTTTATCCATGTGCTCATATTTTATAAGATTTCTAAAAGGAGTGCAGATTATGTTGAATCATTTTATTTATTTTATTTTAAAAAATTATTTATGTGCACTTTTAAGAAATTTTCTAAAAAGAGTGCACTTTATGTTGATTTATTTTATTTGTTTATTTTTATAAAATCATATTTATGTACTTTTAGGATAAAGGGGTTTTATTATAATGTAATTGAAAGGGAGACATTTTCTTTAAATTAAATAAGTTACGATTTAGATGGTCAAACTTTATAATATAATATAATAAATAATTATGTGACATTTTAATCAATAATTATTTAATCATGCAAATTTGATTAAATGCATAATAGCAGTCTAGTATTTTAATTTAATTTAATTATTCAGATTATAGGCTTATAATTAATAGACCAAAAATGGATGAGTATATTTTGTAACCACATAACATTAAAGTTGTGTCATATTGAGTACATTAAAGCATCAAATATTTTAAATAATTATAAAACTACAAGTAACCAAGTAACCAATATGAAGTCTTTAAATCATTATGGTATCAGACTAGGATCTTATTTTAATACTTCAAAAATGGATATTTTGAGGAGTTTGAGTGTGAATTGGGTGATTTTAAGTTCATTTCTACTACAATAATAATTAAGCGGGCATTCGAGGAAGTTATTTGATAATAATGTATTGATGGGACAAAAGATACACTAATGAGAATAAAAGTTATAAAATAGATAAAGAATGTATTAATATGATTAAAAATTTGTCGATCATTCATTAAGTCATTTGATTCTAGTTGATTATTAGTGACCAATTATTTAGTCATCTATTTGATCATTGATATAGTCACTTATCTTTGTCTAACTTTGTGATTTTACCTAATGATCAAATTAGTCATTTATCTAGTCACTTTTACTTATATTAAAAATTACTAGAATTTGATCACTTTTAGTCATGTGACTAGAATTTTTAGTCTTGTGACTAAAATTTATAGTCTCGTAGTCATTTATTTGCCATTATTCTACTAGTGAAACCTCTAGGGATAGCTACAAACAATTTAGCAGAATTAGAAGCTCTTCGGGAAGGACTACAATTAATTTTAAATAACAAGATTAAAAAAAAATCGTAGAGGAAGATTCCCAAATTATTATCAATGCTATTAGAAATCATACAACTCTGAATTGGGTGATGAACTCTAAACTTGAAGCGTGCTCAGCTTAATAGACCAATTTGCAAAAGTCAGATATCAACATATATATCACGAAGGCAATACAAAGGTAGATAATTAAGTTAGCAAATAGAGGAGTTGAAGGGGAGGACTTAATCCTACAATCTATATTAACAAAATTAGTTTAGTGGGTATCATAACTCCTCCTCTTATTAGTTTTTTCTATCTTATAATAAAATAATTAGTATTACTCCTTAGTTATCAACATTTCATCATTACTAGGTGATACCTCTCTTCAAGGTACTCTAACATTAATCAACTTGTGACATGGTAATAATGACTTGTTAAGTTTGTGAATTGTCAGGTCATAATTTAATGGGAAGCGTGTTTTAGCAACTTTCTTTGATTTTGTATCTAGACTCTTATGTTTCAATGGTTTATTTAATAGGGCTTCTTTGGCTCTACAAATTGGTGCACCTTATATTTTGTCTCCTCTTTGTGTTCATGTAATGCCCCACCAAGGGATCCAAAAGAATTAACCTAAAGTTTTACTAAGTTTGCTAAACATTTTTTTTTTAAATTAGAAAGATAAATCATTCGCATCAATCACATACTAGTGGAAGCAATAACATGTAATCATCAACAAACATACATAATAGGTTACATTCCTTAAGTATCCTAAGATGTTGAGTAACATTTAAATTTAATTAATTCTAAGTCTAACAACTACCACATCCACATGAAAGAATAATTATAAAGTCCAATGTCCTTTTAATATACATTTGTTCTGAATGCCTCTTGGCAAATTAATTTAGAATGCTCAATCATCCACTATACATGTCACAGGGTATGAAAGGTTAAAAGAATATACATATGAAGAAACATAAAATACAACATCCTCCTCAGATCCATGATACAAGTACAATAAAATAAATGAAATTAATAACATACATGACACATCTATCAATCATAAAGATATAACATCATAAAACACAACTAATCTAAGTGTCTGGTTCCTCCCAACCAATAAATGAAATTAATAACATACATGATACATCTATCAATCATAAAGATATAACATCATAAAACACAACTAATCTAAGTGTCTGGGTCCTCCCAACCATCAATAGCATCATTAGACCATCGTGGGCCCTAGTCGTCCCCCACGCGTAACATCCCAAGTCACTAAAGAGATCATCGGTACTATCATAATAGGGATGTCACACCTAAACATTTTACAACATATGCATAAAGAAATCTAACATGCCAATCATCAATATAAGGAAATACACCAGTAAATAACATCACCTAATCATGATAAACAAGCATCCCAAGAAGCTCCAGCCACGGTAGCAATGGACGGATCTCAAATGGTAAGAGTGAAAAAGCACTACCACTTGACCATGTGGAACCTAAATGGTCCACTCCCACTGCGCTGAGGAGATAGTCTCAAGTCTCAAATAGGATATCAAATCACATAACACAAGTACTCTCTAAGTCTAGGAAATCCTAAAAGTATACTAACTCAAGGTTCCAACACATAGATCGACATCTAGACCCAGAGGCACACAAAGACACGTAGGAAATCTACTATGCAAGCGAGAAAGTGTCATCGCGAAAGTCACGTTTCGAGTTACCTGAGCAATCCCTTAGGAATCTCGGGTCCCTAGTGATCCCTGTGGCCACTAGTATCCTCTCATACTGATGAGGCATACTGCAGAATGATAGGTCACAATCAAGCATTCTCTCTACTCCCATCCTAGTCTGTACTAGCACTTGAGGCATGGGCAAGAACATACAATTATCTTATTAGGTTTATTTTACTCTCATTTAGTGTAAATGTTATCACTTATTAAAACAACTTACAATGAGTTACCCTGGTAGCCACTTAGGGCCCCAACCCCCATTGCAAGCCACTTCCCAACACTACACATAGATAACCTACCCTAGGCTCATGAAATCACAAATCAAAGAATCATAATAAAATCACCTCAGTCTTATACAAGCGACTGAAAACATCATAAATATAATCCACAATAATCACATCAGTTCTCCACGAGCAACTGAAAAGCATCAAATAATAATCATAATGATCATAATAGTTCTCTATCAGCAACTGAAGGCATCCATGATAAATCATAATATCCAATGGTTCTCCAATGAGCAACGAGAAAGTATCCCAATAATAAAACACAATACTGATCGAAGACTTCAAAATGGTCAAGTCAAAACATGTTACAACAAGACATCATCAAGATCAAAACAAACACTTCAGTCCTCTCAAAGCGACTACAAAGAAACCCAAGTATAACTGATTGATGACTCAAAAATGGTTATCAAATATAACTGATCGATGACTCAAACATAGTTAAGTCAAGTATCTCATAAACATACACCTCAGTTTTACACAAGGAAACTAGAAAGCAATAACAACCAGTAAAAACATCCATTATAAAGCATATCAACACATCACCATGGTTGGGTTTAAAATGATCGAGAACAAAATATCATAACACCACAATCATATAACCCTCAAGCCTCTGGTAACAACCTAGGACTGGTCAACGCTAAATCAACCCCCAGCCCAAAACATAAACAATACATAAGATAGGATGCAAGCACATGTTTTTGGTTTATTTTAAATCACATGGTTGGGTTAAATACAGGTTTTTAGTTTTCTCGTTTGAGTGTATATTTTTGAGCAGATAGGAATCAAAATTTTACCCTTGCAATTAAACCCATTTCTATATTTAAATGTTTGTACAATTACCCTATAAATAATCTAAGGATAAAAATTCATCGTCATTGATTTTAAATAAAATATCAATCAATCAAAATCATTAATAATTCCATAAATCCATTAACTAATTAATCTTAATTAAAATTATATTTAATTAAGTTAATTAATAATTATATAACTAATCTTATTCATAATTCTACAATTTTTTATTCAACCATAGCCATTATTAATTAAATTAAATTTGATTAGATTAAATTTACTATGTTATATATATACAATTTTAAAAAAAAAAACAAAAGCAATACTTACCTTTTTATACTGATAGGCTTCCATTTAATGGGTTGGCCGCAGTGGTGTGCCTGCGGCCGCAATGGCACATGCCGCTGCTACAGCAGTCTGTGACAACAGTCGCAGGCTACCGTAAGGCAAAGGTGGGGGTGTGGTCAAACCACCCTCCACCAAATTTTTTTAAAATTATATTAAATGCATTCTTTTCAAAACAATTTCCTATGTAAAAAATATTTTTAAAAAATAGATTTTGTTTAATAGATTTTATAAATATAGATTTTATGAAAATAAATACCTTCCTCAATTAAATTGTAATATATATATATATATATATATATATATATATATATATATATATATATATATATATATATATATATATATATATATATATATATATATATATATATATATATATAATTTATTTATTTATTTTAATCAATTGTCATTTAATCTGATAGGAGGAATACAGACAACCATTCAAACTTTTAATCTAGAATTTTATTTTTTCAAAACCCTACTGAGATTTAATTCTAATTCCTTTCACCTATGGAATGGGGTTTTTTTATTACTTTACTGATCACCACGTGTGCAGAAGATAATGTCATGTTTTTCAGTAATTTACAACATTGAAATATTCACAGATCATTGCAGAGAAATTTGGATTTACAATCCACAGTCATGAAGAAGACAAAATTATTTAAATAGCATAATTTAGCTATGCAATTCAAAACCTAAGAACCTACCTGGTTCTGATGCTAAAATTGCAACACCCAGAAGATTTGTAGGAGAATTCGCTTCTATCCAAGGACTTCTTTCTAACAATCTTTCCCAAAAATTTCCTTTCCAAAAATTGCATCCAAATTCGTCTCCAAATTCGTGTCCATCAAAAATGAACCCTCTAATTGTGATAAAGAGTTCTCTCCTTAAATCAGGGCACTGATTGTGCGTTCACTCGAGAGAACTCCTTGCTCACAACCCTTAACTCCATATTAACCTTTTTATTAATCTTTGCTTTTTCTTTTTTATGCACGTTAAATGAATTATTAAATAACTTTATTTAATTTTCACTTGACTTCTTTTTTTAATTAATTTATTACTTGTATTCCCATGCGCACTTTATAACATTATTATTCTTATTTTATCTTTTAATTAATTTTCTTCTACATTCAACTCATGCACGCATCATGCAAACTTGAATCTTTTTTCATAATTTTAATATCCTTTCATGTTTTTAATTTATTTTAAAAACTTAATTGATAAAATATTTATTAACTCTAATAATAATATTTAGCATTTATTTAAAAATGATCTCTAAATATATTATTATTAAATTAACTAAATATTATCATGTTCTAAATTTATATTTAAAACTTTTATCTCCAAATTTAATTCTTTTTATTTAATTAATTTCTCAATTAATTAAATATTCAAATATCATAATAATTTTCCATTTAATTAAATCATTAATTAATCTTTTAATTTGACTTAATTAATAGAAAATACACCAAAGACTCATAAAACAACATATGAAAACCCATCATAGAAGAACACATACAAAATCAAACTAAAGGGTTATAATCACAAATTAACATCATTCGACGCATTCGAAGGGTACTCAACTCAGATACTTGTCCTAATTATCAATTAGGACAAATGGCTAAAGGGTTTAGGATATGGACTTAAGATTTATCTCCCCTCTCTTACCATTGAGATAATGCAATAGGGTACGCTCATCCTGGAAATTCAGGGAAGTCGATACTCGGTACCTGCAACCTGCATAAAATCCATGCATGTACAAACGCAATATTCTAAGCTAAATAAGTAATGGCAGGAAGTGGTGCATCATGTAGATCTCGACTAGTAGGTGACTACGACTCCCTTCCTTAACCACATCAGAAATGCCATACATAAAGAAAACAAACACGCACACCATAAACATGCAAGTATGGGGTAAGTATTCATAAGAAAACACGTACAATAACCATCTGACTAATCATCATCAATAACTGCAAACATTGTGATAATCATCATACACACATGAAGTATAGAGTATCAAGCAATCTCATCATATAATCAATTGAATGTAGAACAATATCTAATAATCTTAAAACAATGCTTCTAATCATCAAACATAAAATAGGCCTAAAAGAGTTTGACAATGGAAACAGAAATGCGAACTAGGGGCAGGCACTACAATTTAGGTCGAGCCTATTATTTCTCTCTTTCATTCCATGGAGGTTAGAACTATGACATTTAGGGGGTTTGTAAAGCCTAAACATTGGAATAGGATCCTTAACACTCTTGACAATTTATCAAGGTTTTACATTAGTTGTGTCATAGGCAAGAAGGCTTTCAATTACAATTATACTTAGCACACCAATAACTTGGTTATTAGTTCTTTTATAGGATATCTTGCTTAAGCAAACATAAGTAGTGGGGAGATTATTAGGCTCTATCAAGATGTCTTTGAGCCGACTTGGTTAGAGGGTGTTGTGTTGAGTATGGACTAGAAACTCAAAATTCTACTCCTAGAAGTCTACATGGTACATCCTCTAGGTAGCCTCAGGCATGCCATACTGTCTAGGAGATTGTCTCTATATATTAGGGACAATGTTAAATTCTTCTTTTCTTGGTCGAAAATCAAGGCAAGTATTCAGTTCTTGCTTCGTTGGAGGGGTATTTTAGTTGATCAAGGCAAGGAGTGGCTTGTCCACTTTCTCTAGGTGCTCAAGGCCTACATAGAGCTTGAAGTATCCTTTGATGATCTTGAAAAACTAGAATTCATTCTTCCTAATATGATTTAATCCAACAAAGAGCAGTTAGTTTACGTGTTCCCTCCTAGCTCTAAGGTAGATAACTTGAACAAAGAAGATGACATTATTATGGTGTGCTATAAGAAAGAGGAGGTGGTCTAGATTTTGTCTGAAGGTTTTTGTAATTTAGGTCTTCGTTTGACTGTTATATAGTAGCTTAAGGGTTTTTTGTCTATTATCTAAATAGTTATTTTTGCTAGCTGTCAGGAACAAGGGTTCTTCCTTTTGTTCCATTTTGTTCAATATTAAGTGATACTTTTGTCTTTATAGAGATATATGAAATATGTTTGCTTCTAGTTTGTTAGTATCACTACCTTCTTGACTATTTTTAACGTAGTTATTGTTTCTAGTAATTCTTTTTTGTTGTGCTCAATGCTTTTTTCTTTTTGGTTTTTTTCTTCTCCCTTGCTTCCTTTCTTATGGTTCCTTGTTGTCTGTTGTTTCTTTCTTCAGGTGTGGTCGGTTGTCTGGTTTGGCTTTCACTTTGTCTTTCATTTCCCTTGTTTAGACTAGGGATGGTTTTTCTCCCTTCCCTATTTTTCAGTTATGCTCTTTAGGTTTGTTTCATCTGTAAGATTAGTTTGCAAGGGGTATGCTCAAGAAGAAGGAATTGACTATGGAGAAACATTTTCTCTTGTTGCAAGATTGGAAGGAGTAAGAACTCTGCTTACTTAATCTACATAAAAAGGTTTCAAAGTTTATCAAATGGATGTGAAATCTGCATTTTTGAATGACATACTAGAAGAGGAAGTCTACATTGAACAGCCCCAAGAGCATGGTATGAGAGGCTTCACAATTATCTTATAAAGATTGGTTTGAGAAGACTGATGACAATAGTAACTTGTACTTGAAGACTAAAGGAAGTAAAGGTATTTTACTAGCTGATATTTTTGTTGATGATATCATATTTGGAAGAAAATATGCATTATGCAAGATATTTGTTGATGAAATGAAGAGAGAATTTAAGATGTCCATGTTTGGAGAGATTAAATTCTTTGTTGATTTGTAAGTGTATCAAATGAAGTATGGTATTTACATTACTCAATCCAAGTATGTCAATGAAATATTGAAAACTTTTGGTATGGAGGATTCAAAAACAATTAGTACACCTATGGTCACATGACATGAATTATCAAAGACTAATGATTATTCTGAAGTAAATCAAACTTTGTATAGGTCTATGATTGGAAAATTGCAATATGTAGTTCATAGAAGACTTGACATTGCATTAGCTATTGGGATTGTTGCAAGATTTTCTATGAATCCTATGGAGAATCATTTGATGGTTGTCAAAAGGATTATGAGATATCTGAAAGGAACATAAGACTATGGTCTATACTACAAGAAAAATGATAATTGTGAATTAAGAGCCTATATAACTGTTGATTGGGCTAGAAATGTTGATGAGAAAAAGAGTACAAGTGGTGGAGCATTTTCTTAGGAAAGAGACTAGTCTCATGGACTAGTAAGAAACAAAATTGTATATCACAATCTACTATTGAAGCTGAATATGTGGCTGCTATAGTGAATTGTACAAATGTGGTATGGATCAAAAAACTACTCAAAGGCATGAAGGATGAAATTATTGAACCTGTGATACTTTATTGTGATAACACAAGTGCTATAAACATATCTAAGAACCTTGTGATGCATACAAAGACAAAGCATATTACAATCAAGTATCGTTACTTGAGAGAGTTGGTTCAAGACAAAGAAGTGAAAATGGAATATGTGAATACAAAAGAATGGATAGCTATATATTCACAAAATATTTATTAAGGATACTCATGAGTATCTAAGAGGTAAACTAGGGGTGATACCCCTATCAAAAGTTAACTAAGAAGCAACAGTAGTGCCCCGCATCAACTAAGTTGAATGTCATATTTTATACCTTGATGTAGTGGATTTTACTTTAGGAGCTGCATAAAGCAATCAAGGAGTTAGAATAGAAGATCAATCACAAGCAAGGTGGCAGAGGGAGAACCTCAATTGTTAACATCTGCATGTTGATATGACAAATCTTTGGCATTGTTATCAAAGAGGGAGATATAAATTATAGAGGGAGATATGCATTGAGAATACCTAAAGAAAAGGGAGAGTTAACATGTAGAGGGAGATATACATCAAAAAGGAGAGATAACTATAGAGGGAGATAGCCAAGGAGAGATCAAAGCAATAATAGAGAGATATACCTAAAAAGAGGAGAGATTGGCACTATAAGGGAGATATGAAAGAGAGTTAGAAAAAGGGAGATATAAGAGATGCATTGAAGGAGATTAATAAAGCCACATTACCCTACACAGAGGAAGGAAACATACTGATAGAGGGAGATATTTCAATACAAGTTACTTATTTTCTTTTTACTATTGTTGTTGGTTTGCCATCAATGCCAAAGAGGGAGATTGTTGAAAACAAGATTTTTTGATGTGTGGAATCATGGAACAATCATTATATTGTCAATGATGTCAAACTTCTACTTGCTAGTCAAACAATTGCTTATTTGGCCTAAATGCTATAATTTGTTTGATTGATGAAGAGGATTTGAAAAGGAAGGATAATAAGAGCACTTGGAGAAAGGTTGAGTTATTTAGTGTATAAAATGAGCACTAAGACCAAGTAAGATATGGATGACATAATGTATTGTTTATCTACTTGAAGTTGAAGTTGGTGGATACACTAGCTAAGTTTAGAAGAATAAGGAATACAAATTGTGTCTGTTAAGCTTGACCGAGTGATCAGTTGGAGCCAAACAATGTTAGTGCAAGTCGAGCAAAAAATCAGTTAGTGTTGAGAAAAGTGAAGATACAATATAAACTTGGTATGTGTTGATTAAATGATAGTGTGTGTCGAGTGATAGTAAAAAGATAGTGTAAGATGAGTAAATTTTAGTGGATGCCAAGCAACCCAGTGTGTGCCAAGCATCAGAAGCTATTTATTGTCAAGTGATAAAAATATGAGTTTGATCAAAGATTTTTTTGAATCTGAGTCGACAAAGTTGATTTTCTTGGATTTTGTAAAGCATGTGGAAGATAAGCCTGATGAGATGGAGGCATAGAATTCAAGATAAACCATTTTGAGATGAATTCAAGGATGATTATAGAAGAAGTTTCTAGAGAGAACAAAATGGAAAAGTGGGAAGATTCAATGAATCTAACCTAATTGTAAAATGGGTGATTGCAGTTGAGTAGGAAAATATTTAAATTATATTTATAAGGGGATACAAGGCTTGAAGAAATAGTTTGCATATGCGAGAACCAAAGGAAGACAAGGAGTCTAGAGTGTTGATTCATATGGTGGTCGAATAGAAGAGTCTACAATTGGAATGCAAAGCAAGAAGGCTTAAGAGGATGAATGCTTGAAGGGTGAACAAGTTGTCAAAGAGAAGAGTAGAATGCCAAGAAAAACGGAGGAGTGAAATAGAGATTTGTAATCTGCAAGTGAGTTGTGATTTTTTATCATATCAATTCGTATTGTTACTTTCTAATCATTGTATTAGTTTAGGATAAATCCTTTGAATTTAACAGTCATTTGTTAATTCTCTAATAAGGCGACATTCTAATGGAATGTTCTGAAGTCCTCTAACAAGGCTCACTCCTAATAGGGTGATTGAAATCCTTTAACTGGGTCACATTTAACAGTGTGTATTGTAACCTTTAAAAGGGTTCCCCTTTTACAAGGCATCACTTCAAAAGAGTGAAAATTAGTATCATGTTACTGGTGATTTTTTCCAAATTGGATTTCCAAGTAAAATCCTTGTCTCAAAATGTGTGAATTATTTTGTGGTGTTCAATGTTTACATTTCTGCAAAGTGGTTCTGACCTAGGACAAAGACCTACTAAGTTATGAAATTTTTAGATGCGTGCATGATTGAATTTTGTTAAATGTTAAAAAGTTTTATTTGGACATTTGGACCTTGGATAAATGATTCATCCACCCTCTTAGTTATTCTAAAGTGTTCAAATAGAGTTCTTTTTGTTTGGTTGGTAAAAGAAAGTACTCTAAGCTCATGCTTATCTTTTTTATGAGCAACTCGTGGCTTGACTTTGAGAATAGTTTCTTGAATGATAAGAGAAGGGGAACAATGATACATAGTTTTTGTTCTTCACTATATCCAACTATGGAAGAGACCACAAGAAGAATCAACATCAAATAATTCACTAAAATTAATTATTCAACCATATGAAGATAGTTTCAAAGGAATACATCAATTGTAATTAGTGACTTTGGTTACTTTTGGTCTGAAGGTTAAGGATTTGTCCATTTATGCGTAAAATTGTGAGGTTAATTAATCTCTCCAAAAATGCACAAAATGGAGTTAATTATTAACCCAGAGAGAAGTTAGTTATCCGATGAAGCCTATTAATATGAGGTAGCTTGTAGTGTAAAGAGGATTGAGAACTTTTGCAAAGGGGAAACTCTGCTGAAATATAGAGAAAATTTTCATTATGTTTCATATTGTGTAAAGGTTTTTGGGTTGGTACTTTCTCATAAATAATAAGAAATGCATTTGTTTGTATGTCCAAATGTCTTCATGATTTATGATTGCTATTTTATCATATGTTAAATTAGTATATCTTTTATGCATTTGTAGGAATCATGTAATCGATACAAAGGAATGAATTTGTCTCTTGGTATCTTGATTTGAATGCACTAGGATAGTTTATGTTTTCACATGTTAGGGTATACTATCTATTCTTTGGCATTGTTACATTTCCTGCTCAAAAGTCATTACAATTTTTTATCTTTTCGGAATCCGATTAGGTGTCTATATGTATATCTCTTGGGTTTATATTGTTCATCTTATTAAGTTTCATGTTCTATCATTTCATACTTTTAGGTAAAAAGTATTGGAAAATACAAATGCACCCATCATATAAAGGGAGCTAGGCCTCTCAAACACAGAGGAAGATTACATTCTGATAGTGATCGGTTGTAGTTTGTCCAACTATTAGTACATACGTCATTGTTCACAAGGTAAACAAGGTCAATCTTAAAGAGCATTTCATACTAACAAATTTGTTCACCAACAGAATGACAATCAAATGGTAAATTGCCTAAATGATGTACATTTTCATATAATTTCATAAACATATGTTTTCTTGGGCATGATAAATTAGTAGGAATTATAGATGGGTTATGTATCAGGATACGAAGTACTCGATGTTAGTACTGACTCATTTTGTATGTAGTGATAAAAGGATATTATATTGCAAGATGTTGGATTTTTATATCAATGATTCATGGGTTTAGATTGCATTTTTGGGAATGAAAGCATAAGGTATGATGTGTTCCATGTTATGGAAAATTAGTGAATTTATGTCAATATAGTTATGGATGACTACTGAATTTGGAGTCGGCTATGCAGTTGATGAATTCTCCTAGCATCCAATTGCATGGTCATCCAATGGCATACCATCACATCCACTTGACTATCTAGTCATTGTTAGAATTGTAGCAGAACAATCACTAGTACAAAAAGAAAAATATATGACTAAATAAACTACTAAAACTTGTAGATATATGACCAATTTTGATCACATGACCATTGGTATTTTATTTTTGATCATTAGAATCACAACTAAATTTATGACAAAACTATTTTAATCATTGGTTTGATCATTGATTAAGTTGTTGATTGTTATTAAATAGTAGTTTACTTGATGGTTTGTTTGGTGGTGTATTTAGTAATTTAATTGGTAGTTGATTGTTATTAAATAGTAATTTATTTGGTCGTATATTTGATAGTATATTTGGTAGTTTATTTGGTAGATAATTTGATATTATATTTGGTTGTTGATTTTGTAGCATATTTGGTAGTTGATTTGGTAATATATTTGATAGTTGATCTGGTAGTATATTTGACAATTGATGTGGTAGTATATTTGGTAGTTGATTTTGTAGACAAATTGCTAGTTGATTTGGTAGCATATTTGGTAGTTGATTTGGTAGTCAAATTGGTAATTGATTTGGTAGCATATTTGGTAGTATATTTAGTAATTGATTTGGTAGTTGACTAGTCATTTTTTATAGTTAATTTTGTAATTTATTGGTTCATTTCTATTATTTTGTACTAAATATAGTTATAAAAATGAATAATTTATTCAATACCATAAATTTTAAAATACAAAAAAACATGATATTAAAGTTGAACTAAAACATTAAAGAAAATAAAAATATTACATGTGAACAACACTAAAATTAAAATATTGATTCAATATCATGATAAAAAAAGGTAAATTGGGATATGGAAACAAATCCAATTTTGAATAAAGCAAAAATGTGGTAGAACTTTTCAACGGTAATGAATACACTGAAGAGCAGGAAATTTTTGATTAATAAAAAAATGATCAATACCAATCACTAAGGAAACAAGAAAAAAAGAAAGAAAGAACACATAATAAAATAGACAACATAATTATTACAGAGAACAGGGAGTCTAAAGAAGGGGAAATTACAGAGCCTAAAATCATCCAGAGTGTTCTTAGAAGCATAGAAAAGAAATAAAAAATAACACGGGAAGAGGATGTCAACCAAGCTACTCAAAGGAGATATAGGGAAGGAATCCAACTACTAAATGCACTAGGAAGAAAAGTTGGAAACCTAAGAGAAGAACCTATGCATTTGAAGCCAGAAATAATGGCACTAGATGAGAACATAAGAGAAACCAAAAAATTCAATGAAGATATAACATTAAAAATTAATGTTGAAGTTTCATGGTGCACAGGGATGGAGCGGGTGTTAAAGAAAGAATAGGAGAGACTGGGAATTTAAATTTAGCAACGAGAGGATCTGTCCAGGATGGAGTAGAGAAGGATTCTGGCGACTGCCAGGAGGAGGAAGGCTAAGGGAATATTGTTCCCTTGGGAAATGGGGGCCCACAAGAATCACGGAAGGCCCTAAGAAAGGAGGTTTTGGACTTTGGAAGGACTTTGTTGGGCCCACAAAATGAGTGGAGGGTCCCTAACTCAGGTGCGAAAGGGAAATGGTCTTCTCTCTTTGGGATTAAACTAATAGGTAAGTCCTCTTTCCTAGAGATCAAAGACATCATAGACAAAGAAAAGGGTATGTTCACTATTGAAATCCCTGATGAACTGGTAGACCATAACATTGCATCAATGGCATCCTCTCTGGTTGGGAAGTTCATAGGCCCAAGGCCAAATATTGACATTGTGAGGACCTATGTGAGAAATAAATGGGAACTAAAAGGGCATGTGGAGATAGCTACTATGGCTAAGGGTTTCCTCTCTTTTGATTTCTCTTGTATGGAGGATCTCATGAGGATTATGTGTGTTGGATCTTGGTCCTTTGGACGTTCGATGCTAGCCCTGCAGAAATGGACTTCAAAGTTGGATCTTAACAATTCTTTCTTTATCCAAGCATCTAGGTCCAATTGCCAGAACTTATAATGAAATTTTGGTACAAGGATGTTTTCAAAGACATAGCTAAATCCTTTGGGGATCTCTTATCCATTGACCCTATTATAGTGGCGAGGAGTTAATTAACTTATGCAAGAATTTGCATTGGAGTAAGTGAGGGTAGAGATATGCCAGAAATGGTGTACCTACACTCAAAGCTGGACACCCATATTCAAAAGATGGATTTTGAAACCATCCCATTTACCTATTTCTATTATAAGAAGGTGGGCCATGTGGCTAAGATTTTCCCTAGGGTCTTGGAGGAGAAAACTAGAAAACAAAACCAGAATAAGATCAAGGCAAAGGGATTAACAAAGGATAGAATTGATAGTTCAAAAGAGGGAGAGAAAGTGTGGAAATGAAAGGGAATTACTAATAAAGAAATAGGATTGAAGCAACAATAGGAGGAAGCGGTGATTGTTCCTACTTTGGTGGTAGAGGAAGTCCTAGGGATAGAATCAACATGTAGTAAAACTTTCTATGAGGAATCACAATGGCGAATATCTGAGAAGAAGAGGAGGGCGGTTAGGCGAGAGGATCTAGAAAATTTGAAGTAGTCATCCCCTAAGGGTAAAGTATCCAAAAGGTTCAAACTCGAAATAAGAGTCCTGAACTAGAAGTAGGAAATGAAATTTCTAATGCTTCCAAGCTCCAAGTCAAGGAAGAAAAGGAGGAGGAAGTTCTCTCAGGAAAGTCAATATTCAATGGAGTTGATAATCTTAGTAAGGGAATTGCCTCTCTAGGGAAGATTTCTAGAGTGGTGGAAATGGTTAGATCCTCTTCACCAGGGTAACTTACTCATATGGAGGCTCTATTTGTGATATGTATTGATAAAATCCAAGGGAAATGGACATCTATAACCAAGAAAAAGAATAGTCAGGACCCTTCTCCACTATCCCCAGCTACAACAAGAAGCAGAGCGAAGGTTGATGTTGGAGCAAGACCTAAGACTCCTAAAAGGAATAGCAATAGTCATAACAAGAAAGAGTAGACTAGAAGGAACCTAGTGGATGGGAGCCAATGGACCATCCCAGATATCTACCTTGCAAAGAAGAAATGAAGGTCCTATCCTAGAACATAAGGGGGCTAAATGGAGCCCACAAATAAGAGGTTATTAGAAATATGATTAAGGATCATAGGCCTAACTTTTTCTTATTCATGAAACCAAAATGAGAAAGGAGGTAGTGGAAAGAATCTCTTTTAGTAGTAGTATGGAGGGCTTCACAACAAATTTAGAAGGAGCTTCGAGAGGTCTATTTACCCTCTGTAGCTCTTATCTCTTTAAGTCTCAAGTTGTTTATGGTGAAGGTAATATTCTCCTCATTCTTGTTGAAAATATTAAAAATAAAGAATCTTGGTTTTTTTTGAATGTATATGCTCCTAACACTAATTAGAATGGTAGCAAGAATTATTGGGGTAAAATTAAGAATGTTTTATCAAGATTCCAACTGGGAGTGTGTATTATTATGGGGGACTTCAACACCCCTTTAAGTAGGGATGAAAAGAAGGGATGGCTGCCACCAGATTTGGATAGTCAGATAGACCTCTTAGATTTTCTCAATGATTTGGCCTATCTTGATGTTCATCTTTAGGGAGGTCTCTTCACTTGGTGTAATAGAAGAGTGGTAAGAGATTGTATTCAGGTTCACTTGGATAGGGCTCTTATCTCCTTAGATTGGTCATCTTCTTATAATTGTAATCTTTCGTTAATGGCCAAGGCTAGCTTAGATCACTCACCCATTTCTCTCACTTTAGATCCTATTGATATCAAGCGTAACTTCCCTTTTGAATTTGAGAAAATGTGCACTTCTCACTCGAATGTTTTGCCCTATATCTCAGAGTGGTGGAATGTCCATATTAAGGGATTTTCTATGTTCAAGGTGGCTAAGAAATTGAGAAATGTGAAGTTGAACATTAGAAAGTGGAACAAGTCATACTTTGGTAATATCTTTCACTCTAAGGCTTGGATCACAAAGGACCTAGGAATCATTCAGGATGTTATTCAGAAGGAGGGGTATAATGATGAGAGGATGGAGGTGGAGAAATCTATCTTGTTTGAGCTTCACAAAGTTATTAGTCAAGAGGAGACCTATTGGAAATAGAGGTTGAGGGTTGTCTGGTTGAAAGAGGGGGATAGAAATACTAGGTTCTTCCACACCTCTTCTTTGAAGCATAGAGTCCATAACAGAATTAGCAACATCTAGAAGGGAGAAAAGGTTTTCAACGAAGAAGATGAAATAGTTGGTGAATGGAGGGACATCATGGAAGACAAATATCTTTGTAGATCTTCAATTAGATAATTTCTTTTTAGTGAATCAATTCCAAGGGGATCTAATAGATGGAATGAATTTCTAAGTTGAAGAGATGTAGCAAACAATAGTGTGAAATGGTGTGATGGGAATGGAGAGGAAACTCTTTTATGGTAGGATAATTGGCTAATTCAAGGGCCTCTTATTGTCATCCCTAATTTTGAGAGATGGGTCGACATTTGCATCCAGAGGTTTGGGAGATTTGTATCTGATTATAGACAAGAGTAGGGATAGAGAGATTTATCTACCATTTCTATGGACCTTAAACCCCTTATGACTATTCTTCTCACTATGGTTGTGAATGAGGATCAGGATAAGCTTGTTAGGGAGAATACTTCGGATGGAACCTATTCGGTGGCCTCATGGTACCAAGGTATTATGAAGCAAGATTTGAGACAAGAATGGGCTAAAGCTTGGTACCCTGGTCTTACCCCAAAAATCAATATTTTTCTATCTTTTTACTCCAAAACAAGATTTTGACTATTGAAAACTTGTGCAAGAGTGGACATCTTATTCCTAATAGGTGTTTCCTTTGTAAAAACCAAGCTGAGACATTGGATCATCTATTTATAGGTTTCTCGTTGTCTAGAGAGGTCTTGTCTTTATTCAGTCAAGCTTTTAGGATGAGTTAGGGTGTTCCCAACTTGTCTATAGATTTTTTAAGGCAGTGGGAAAATTCTTCGAGGGGATTTGGGCTCCAAACTATAAGTAAATGGGCCTTGCCTCATTTTGGTTGGGGTATTTGGAAGAAACACAATAACTAGATTTTTAGGGATGCTAACCTAACAGCTAGAATTGTGTCTGGTAAATTTCAAAATGCCCTTTTGGAAAACTATATGTTTACAAAAGGAACTAACCCTTATGCAGGTGATAATGATAGAACTATTGATTCTCAAACAAGAAGAAAGGAGTGTTTTTTGGTCTTTAGCCCCAAAAGGTTGGCACAAAGACAACTTTGATGGTGTGGCCAAAGGCAACCTAGGAGAGGCGAGATGTGGAAGTGTGATAAGAAATAGTCAAGGGTATGGGGATGTGAATGTTACTTTCCCCTTGGGTTTTCAAACTAACCATTATGTAGAGGCCAGTGCTGCTCTTCAAACCATGAAATTGGCTAAAGAAGTTGGGGTCAAATGCCTTTGGTTGGAAGGGGGACTCTAATAACATTATTAAATTCCTAAGGGGAGAATAGCCTCCAACGTGGAGTATAAAGAATAGTATAGAGGAAACGAAAAATATTTTTCTTTCCTTTGAAAAGGTGTTTGTGTCACATGTGTATTGTGAAAGTAACATGCCTACTAATTGGATGGCAAATGAGGTAGTAAGGAGGGACATGTCACAAATATGGTCAAGTGGAGAGGTTTTGCTGATGGATGCAAAAAGTATTATGGAACTAGAAAGGATTTAGGGGAAAACAGGCAACATAAGTGTAATTATGGCAATTAATGTTATTAATTTGATGTATATAGTAATGAGGGTTTGGCATGATCCGACCCAAAGGTATCATAATTGGCACATTTTACGGGTGATATTAAGTGCTTATGGTAATTACTACATCTTTTTCTTTTTCGAGGTTAGAGTCAAGTACAGGTTTTGGGAGAAAAACTAGGTCTTGGCTCATGGAGATGGTAAAGCACAAAGTCTCTGTTATTCTATTTGCAATAATATGGTAGGGGAGAGGTATAGAAGGGAGATGGAGGGTGAATTTGAGAAGTGGAAGAGGAATTCAAAGGTATGGAGAAATTGAGGGAAGGAGGTATCTCATCCTTCATTGAAAAACTTCATTGTTGGGACCCAAAGATTGTCGATCTAATGGTGAAGACATGGAATGAGGGGAAGGTGAAGATTAATGGGGTGGACTTTAAAATAAATGAAGGGGTTATTGTAGAGGTGATAAAATCTCGTAACTAGGGCATTAAATTCTATAGGGACAAAAAAAAATCCCCGAAAGATTTTGCTAAAGACTCGAAGGAAATTAAGGATCTTGTGAAGACTAGTGCCTATTATGAGCCTACTTCTATTAAGAAGCTATGGAGGTTTTTCCTAAGGGCAATTGTTTCCTATATAATGCTCAACACAAGGTTTGATAGGATACGAACCCACCATTTTTTTATTCTAAACCATTTTAGGTATGGTACCAAGATTTCCATTCCCTACTATCTATTTTTCTCTATCAATAAGAGTATAATGGATTATAAGAAGAAAGTTTACTCTAACCCTACCTTCCATGAAAGTTTTTATTGCTCTTATATGAGCATTTTAAAGCTCAAACTCATGGAAGGTTTGTTTCCCAAAAGGCAGTTTCTTATAAGGAAACAAAGAGCTCATACCTC
This sequence comes from Cupressus sempervirens, assembly GCA_028749045.1. Lineage (NCBI taxonomy): Eukaryota > Viridiplantae > Streptophyta > Pinopsida > Cupressales > Cupressaceae > Cupressus > Cupressus sempervirens. The sequence continues at coordinate 545,003,246 of CM053786.1, forward strand.
TCGTTGGACATCGAGGATAGTGTAGATATGCACTCAAAAGAAGAAGAGGAGGTGGCAAAAATCATGAAGGATATGGGTAAGAAAAAAAAAAAAAAGCTAGGGAGAGGTTCAGAGAAAAGGATAAAACAAGAGGAGGAATCAGAGGATGAGTATAAGGATGAGGAAGAGGGGATGGACACAGATAGGGAAGGCAATGTGAGAGAGGAAGGACCTAGTAAGGCACAAACAAGTAGGGAGGTGGAGACCTCGGTCAAAAGGAAGAGGAGGGGAGAAGGAAGCTAGGATGGCTCACAAAAAGTGTAAGGAGAGTATTTCTGAAGCTCTGGAAGAGAGGAAGGAGGAAGAGGGCTTGGTAAAAATTACAATTTCTTTGGACAAAAAGGGAAGAAAAAGTATATGGAGGAATTTCCATGCTAGTACAACGAAGATGGGGCTTGTCAAAGAACATATTAACCCAGAGGTGCTCAAGGGAAGGGATGGAAAAATTTAGTTCGAAGAGCTTATTGATCCAATCCTGGTGATTGTTAGTGACAATGCATAGGAAATGGATATGAACCTCCTAAACGATGCTAGAAACAACCTCGTGGACAATTTTTGGTCCATAAAATGAATATTTCATGAAATTGAGGAAATTAAGTTCAAGATGCAAGGATAGGAAAGGCCAAAAGGGGTGGGTGAGAATGTCAAAATTGGCAAACTAGAGGCAAGGGTTTCAAAGATTGAAAAAAGGGTGGAAAGGATGAAGACTATGCTTCACATCTTAGCTAATTAGAGCCTTAACATAATTAAAGGTCTAAATGACAACATCATTCAATTGCATGGGATACTGGAGGAAAATAAAAAGGGGAAGGAGGATAAGAACATAGAAGGAACTAGGGTGATTGAGGAGGAGGTGTCTTTGCAAGAGGAAAGCCTGAGCAAAAAAAGGAGAGTGGAAAAGAGAAAGAGGGAAGAGGTGTCTTCTTAGGACAATAGTCACTCAAAGACCAATGAAGCTAAGGCCAAGGAAGAGATGGAGTTAAAGAAATAGGAGTTGTCTAAAGATCTTGTCCCCTAATTGCACTGCCTAGTTTTTGCTTGTTCCCTGGCTTTTGGCCTTATGGTTTTGGCTTTCATTTGCTGGTCGGGTCAAGCCTTTTTTTTTTTTTTGTTGCTTGGTAGCTAGACTTGAACTGTTAATTTTCTTATGATGTTAACTAGTGGGTTTCAGGAACCCCTGTAAAAAAGCTATTTTACTTAATCAAAAACATTAAAAATTAATGATGTTATAGATCATATAGAAATTATGCAGATAGTAGAAGACACAGATAAAGATAAAACTCCTTATAAAAAGAGAGAGGAACAAGGGAATTGGTGCCTATAGAATAAAGAAAAGGAAATCCAATAGAACGAACAAGATTAGACTCAGGGAGAACACTTTGATATTGATGAAGATCAGGAAGAAGAGCAAAATCAAAAAATAGAATATGCAAAAAATTCTTAGCTATTTAAGACACCTAAAAATTCAGATAGAATCAGATCAGTACAATCTAAAGAAAAAACAACAGCAAAAGAATTAATTAAAGTAACTAGAGAAATAAATGGAGAATGGAATTATATTATTCCTCCAGCAACTTCAAACAAATGGTGTAATATCATAATTAGAAAAAAGAGCCAAAAAATGAAGCTATAAATTGTGGAAAACCCCAGAGAACAGAGCATATCCATTTGGAGCACAAAAAAATAAAAATATAGAAAGGAAGGAACAATAGTAGACAAAGCAAAAGATTGGAATATAGAGACAACAGGGTAGTCACAAAGCACACAGAATAAAGTAATAATTAGAATACAAAAGAAGAGAATGAGATAGATTTAAGACAGAAATGGGAAGAATATGACATAATGATGGATTTAGGATAGAGAATAATAGAGGAATTAGATAATAAGGAAAATGGATAAAATGAAGAACAAAAGATACAAAACAAAGAGTAGTTGATTTTGGCAAAATAGATAATAAAAGAGATGGAAAGAGAAAAGGAAGAGGAGGAAGAAGGAAGGTAAACATAAAGTATCAACAATGCACAAGAAAATATGGAACACTTAGGCATATCCATTAATCAAGAAGGTATTAAAACTCCTAAATGTGGTAAGCAAAAGATGAAGAGAGGAAGGAAATCCCTAAAAGAGTTGAGAGAAGGAGATGGTCAAGGCAAAGAACAACAAAAGATTAGTCAGATTCTCAAAGTAGGGAAAGGGAAGAGCCTTCCCAAGATAGTATGAGAATAACAACTTGGAATGTTAGGGGTCTCAATGCTCCTAGCAAAAAAATGATTAATAAAAAGAAACTTCACACAATTTGAATCAGAAATTATATTAATACAAGAAACTAAACTAAACAAAGAAGAAGGTATAAAACTAGGAAAGAAAATAGGTAGTTGGAACATAATCTTACAAGAATCTAGAGGACCATCAGGAGGATTAGGAATAATTTGGAATCCAAGAAAGATTAATTTAGACTTAATGAAATCTAATCAAAACTAGATGAGATATAAAGTTAAGAGCATTAGAAATTATCTACAAATAATACTAATAAATATATATGGTCCGACTCAAAGTGCAAATAAAAAATAGTTAAGGGAAGAAGTTAGCCTATTTATGAGAGACCATGGTAACAATAATATATTAATAGGGGAAGATTTTAATGTAATCTTAAGTCTGGATGAAAAATATGGAGGTATGCAACATACCTCACAAGCCTCCAAAGATTTCAAAAATTGGATAGAAATGAATAAAAGATATCCCTTCTAATAATGGAACATACACATGGAACAATAAAAGGAAAAACTTTACTTTTATAATAGAAAAATTGGATAGATTATTCCTTAAAGGAGAATTAAGAAACATAGATAGGGATTTAGAATCAACCATTTTGCCTGTACTAGGACCAAACCATTACCCAGTAAGAATTGAATTAATTGAACCTAAGAAACCACATAAAAATCCTTTTAAGTGCAAAAAAAGTGGTTCTTCGATGGCATTTTTATGGATTAGATCAAATTATGGTGGACACAAGGAAACTTTAAAGGATCTAAAAATATTTTTTTTTGTGGTAAAAATGAAAATGTTAAAGGAGAATATTCTTAAATGGAATAAAAATCATTTTAACAATATCTTTAGAGAAAATCTAAACAATGAAGAACATCGAAAAAAGTCTTAATGAAGAAATGATAAAAAAGGGAATGCATAATGAAAAATATCTGAAGGAAAAAGAGTTGCTAGAAAAATAGGAGGAGATATTAGCAAAAGAAAAAATATATTGGAGACAAAAATCAAGAGAAACCTGGTTAATAGAAGGGGACCGCAAGACAAAATTCTTTCATAATAGAAATAAGATAATAAAAGTCAAAAACCCAGTAGAGACTGAGTTTGAAAATCCCACAGACATAGAAAAAATATTTGTAGATTATTTCAAGAATATTCTAAATAATAATGGAAACTCTAATAGATTTGCCTCAAGTTAAAATGCTAGAATCAATCCCAAAAATAGTAACTTTAGAAGACAATAAGTGGTTGAACAAACCCATTACCCTAGAAGGAGTTGGACAAATCCCTAGGGCTAGATGACTTTCAAGCTTTCTTTTATCAAAAATGTTGGGATATAATCAGGATAGATTTATGGGGAGCTATAGAAGCATCTAGGAATGGGGGATCTTTATTATTAGAGATCAATCATACTTTCTTAACTCTCATACCCAAAAAATCTGAATATGAAAATCTAGGGGACTTTACACCTATAGCCCTTTGCAATACCATTTACAAAATCTTATCGAAAACCCTATCTAGATGGCTTAAATTGATTCTTCCTAAAATTATCTTGGAAGAACATATGGGATTTGTCCTAGGTAGGTCAATTCTACATGGTATAATAATTATACAAGAAACAATGCATTCAACAAACAAAAACAAAGAGGCAAGTATGTTTATGAAGTTGAATATACAAAAATCATATGACATGGTGGACTAGAGATTCCTATGCAAAAAACTGGAAGCCTTTAGTTTCTCCCACCAATGGATTAACTTCATTTTCAAATGTATATCTACACCTAAAATTTATCTCCTAATTAATGGGACCCCTGGAGGGTTCTTCGATATATCAAGAGAAATAAGGCAAGGAGACCCACTATCAGTTTTTCTATTCATAATCATAGCAGAAGCCTTTGGAAGGTACATCAAAAAAGCATAGATAGAAGGTAGTATTAAAGGAATTAGAATGATAGAGAATATCACAAACATCACCGATCAAAAATTCTTAGATGAAACGATTATGCCTAGTGAAAGCACACTAGAAGAAGCTCAAAAATTCAAAAATATAATCTAGTTATACACAAAACATTAGGTCAAAAAGTAAATGCGAAGAAATCAAAAATCTTCTTAACACCAAACCTGAAGTAGAAGATCAGATTTGCAACATCATGGGTTATAAGAAAGGAACATTCCCATGTAAATGCCTAGGTATAGAACTTGAAAAGGGTTCAGGTAGTAATAAACACTGAAACAATATCTTAGAAAGAATGGATAAGAGAATAGGAAGTTGGAAAGGGAAATGATTAACAAAAGTAGGAAAAGTGACAAAGATTAAAGTCATCCTTTCAACTCTACCAACTTATCAACTATCTTGTCTTCTGCTAAATAAAAAAATGAATAGAAAAATAGAAGATAAGTTGAGAAACTTCTTCTAGAATGACATGAAGTAAAATAAGAAAATGACACTAATAAAATAGGACAATATAAGAAAACCCAAGGAACTAGGGGAATTAGGGATAAAAAATCTGAACTAGTAGAATGAAGCCTTAGGAGCTAAACTAGTGTGCAGACTTTATAATGAAAAGGAACAAAAATGGGCTAAGATTCTATATAACAAATATTTAAATGCAATTGACCTGACTTCCCTATTCAGGATGTACAATTTACCCAAAAGATCTGTAAGTTGGAATTTCATAGTCAAATGCAGAGAACTGATAAGGAAATATATCACTCGGGACACAGGAAGGGGAGACAGAGCCCTTTTTTTGGAGGACTCATGGGATGGTCACCCTCCCTTAGACAGCTTAGGCATCACAGAGAATGTTAAAAATGCATTAGTAAATTTATGGGGGGTGAAAGTTAGATATTATAAGTAATTGATAGAGGAAAATGACAAAGCAACATGGAAATGGGATACTCTAGAAAATATTGAATTGGACTCTAGAGAAAAGGAGGTTTTTGAAAGGATTATCAGAGAAAGGAAAGTAAATCAAATGGAAAGAGTAGATAAGCTCATTTGGGGGGCCTTCAAAGATGGAAAATATTATGTGAAAAAAGGTTACAACCTTATCATTCAGTCATAGAGATGGGAAGAGGTAGAAATGCCTTTGAAGCTTTGTTGGGACTCCGCTTGCCTCCTACAGGTAGGAATCTTTCTTTGGGTTGTCCTTCAAAACAAGATTCTAATAGCAGACAGGCTTAACAAAATAGGTTTTGAGGGGACCTCGAGATGCATTTTATGTAAGAAAGCAAGTGAATCTATAGATCACCTATTATTTCAATGTAGTTTCTCTCAGGAATGTTGGGAATGATTAAGACAAAAGCTAGCATGGATTGCACCATTTCCTAACAATCTAGAGAGCAATAAAAAATGTTGGCCTAATGACAAGTTTCATAATATCTACAATAAAGTTTGGAAAATTGGCCCTTCTATCCTAATGTAGGAAATTTGGAAAGAAAGAAACAAAAGAATATTCTATGAAAAGGAATTTACAAGCTCCTTACTAAAGAATAAGATAGAAGCATGTATAGTAGAAGTGATGAACACACGCCTAAGGAAAACTATAAAAGAAGAAGGAATGTTTACTAAATGGGATGGTGCAATGAAAAGAAATTGGAACAAATTGATCAACACCCATTTAATTTACAAGAAAAAGAGTCAAGAGACTAGGGACAACTATAAATGCGAACCCCTCCACCCCTTGGTTGGACAAAACTAAACTTTGATGGAGCCTCCAGAGGCAACCCAGGTGTATCAGGAATAGGATATATAATAAACCAGGATTTAGGAAAATGGATTATAAAAAGAGCTAGACATTTGGGAAATATGATTAATAATTTAGCTAAACTAGAAGCCCTCCAAGAAGGACTCAAATTATGTAACAATTTAGGGATTAAAAGACTAATAATTTAAGGGGATTCACATATAATTCTTAACACTTTGATGAAAAGAAGTACCCCAAATTGGGTATTAAACTCAAAATTAGAAGAAGTATTAAAGTATTTTGATCTCTTTGAGGAGACCAAAATTCAACACATATATAGAGAAGGAAACTGAAAAGTTGATTATTTAGCAAATAGAGGGGTAGATGGAGAATAAATATTATTAGTTAATCAAGAAATTTAAAACCAATATTAAACACTATAATAGATATGAAATCCTTAAAAGTAATAATGAAATAAAGTTAATATTCAGGGAATATTGAATAATGATGGAAATATTAATCATCAACCATCATAAGTTTATTGGGCTTCTAGAGCCTTCGGTACTCTTTTACATCTATGAAAGGATTGTCTCTATCCTATAGCAACATATGACATATGTCTGTCAAATTCAGTGTAGGGTTAAGTATGGAAACAAAAGTGCTCATTTTCCATGCACTAGAATCCAAGATGATGGCTTTTAGGGATAATGTCAAGCCCAAAATGTGGAATAGGATTTTGAATCCTATGGATGATCTTTCAAGGGTAGTGGTTAGTAGGATTTTAGGAGAGAAAATCTCCAATTACAACTACACTTGGAGGATGAACATCTTTGTTACTAGGTCCTTCATAGCCTATCCAATTAGGGCTAACATAGAGCATGGTATGATTATTAATCTGTGTCAAGATATCTTCAATATAACCTAGTTGGAAGGGTTGAAACATTGAGTATTGAGTATTGTGAATTAGAAGATTCTGCTCCCAGAGGTATATATGAACCACCTACCTATTAGCCTAGGTCAAGCTAAAATCTTTAGGCACCCTATTCTAACAATCAGGGACAATGTCAAGTTTTACCAAGCCTGGCAAAAAATGGAGGCAAATATCTCATTTCTCCTACATTGAAGAGGAGTGGTGGTTGAGCCAAATATGGAATGGCTCTAGAGATATATGAATCTCTATAATGTATATGTAGAGCCCGAGGTTGATTTGGAAAACTTGGAGAATGTGGAAATCATTCTACCCAATCTGCACAAATTAAGAAAAGAACACATTGCTTTCATCTTTCCTCCTGGATGCCCAGTGATAAACGACAAGGAAACTGTGGAGATCATCATGGTTTGTATAAAGAAGGATAAAGTATAGATGGCTAGTCTTTATGAGCTATATGGATCGGTTCATGTGTGTAGGGTTTTGAATTTAGGGTTTTTATTATATATGTAGCTTCGTTAGTATGGGCTTTGGCCCTTTTTATTTGTTTATCCTATAAGCCTATGGCTTTTAGAGTTGTATATGGGGTTCTTCTGGTGTTTTCTCTTAGTCTTTTAGTATGCTTTATAGGTTTAGCTGCATCCTGCTCCTTGTATGTAGAAATTTGTAAATTTGTCTAAATATAGAATATATTCACAATTCTACTCTTTATGTAAGGAAGAATACCCTTGAGTCTCTTTCGACATCTTTGCTTTCATTTTATAACTATTGAAGGATCTTTGTAGTATATTTTTGGTGGGTTTAAATGTTTTCACATTGACAACATACTGAGACAGAGGAGGGTTAATAAGCATTGTAAAATGTGAAAATCAAATAGGTACAACCTTGGAAACATAATTTAGTCTCACCAGTATGGATATTATTCATCAATTAATAAACAATCCCAAACTAACATTAACAAGGCTTTAGATTTGGACCATTATTTCATTAGCCTAGATCACTAAAAAGTTGAAAGAGGACTTTAAAACTAAGTTCTAAGAATGCAGGGTTGGAATTTATGGAATTAACTGGTTAAATCAAATAAATAATAGAGAGAATGAACAAAGTAAGTTAGCAATTAGACTATTAGGATACTTCGTCTGAAGGTAACAATATAAATGGGTGTCATCATCTAATAAACTTAGGCTATTGGATAGAATAGTAACACCCTAGATTGATAGACCCTTCAAAAAATTAAGATAGAATAATGTAGAACTCATTCCCATCAGGTTTCATGAAATAAAAGTATCAAGGAAGATTGTTAAGTATCATTGATAAGAAGATTTTTAATTATTATATCATTTTCTAATCATCAGATTGCCTTGAAATCTACAGGAAGACTACAAGATCAAGAAATATGATATAATTAGACTTTAATTATTAGCCCTTTTTTCATTAACTTAATAGGGGCAACACTAAACTTGTGAACTGATCTACATGAAATGCCAAGTTTGAAAATAGATTATCTTTCCTACTTTTTCGTCTTTAGTTTTCCCTGTTTGTTGTTATAGTTCCTCATGTCAGAGAAGTGTTTTCTCATGCGAGAATGTATTCTCTCACACTAGAAGGCATTCTCTCACACAGAGTGTAGTGGAAGGTTGTGTGAGATTATACTCTGTCCCATGCAAGACTTGGCACTTCCTTGCACACATGGAGGCATTCTCTTGTGCGAAACTCGACAACAAAGTTGAGAGAATTGTTGGTTGTTCTAAAGCATTTCCTTATGCAAGAGGGTAGTTCCTCATATGGTGTGGCACACTTCCTCATGTGAAAGTGTACTCCTTACATGAGATTGTGGTTGTCTTTCCTTGCGCAGAAAATACGGGATATCTCCACTATTTTTTGAGGAATGCATTTTGGTGTTTCGAGTACCCTTTAGGATTGCTTGAATTTCAAGACTTTGATAGATCAAAGGTTTTATGTTTTGTTGTCCTCTTTGGTTCTTGTCTTTCAGTTTAAGCATGTCAATTTGGTAGTGGTGCTTGGAAATTCATTGGTTGTTGGGATTTTTGGTTAAGTCTTCCATTGTGATCTTTGTGATCCTTGTATGTTGATTGTCGTGTGCATCCATACTTGTTGAAAAAAATGCAAAAAAAAATCTTGGCTTTTATTTATCCTTGTTCCAAGGATCTTTGGGCGGGGCATTACATATTTGATATTCTTCTTCAAAACTTACTCACTCTCACTCTTCTTTTTAGATCTATCCCCTATAATAGATAATGGTCAATATTCTTCTTGGACTTGCAATCAACTCCTTGATTATAGTAGCTAGCTATAACTTAGAAGGAAAGATATTACAAATAAGTAATGACAAACAATTTAATTCTTCAATACAAAAAAAACATTGATTTTGATTTATGTGTGTATTGTGAAACCACGTGACCATATCAATTTGCATCTAAATTAATTGATCAATGCCTTATCCATTGTTATACAGAGTCAAACTAGCAACCCTAGACCTATTTAATCGACTTGCAATTAAATTTATCAGCAGTTAACCCTAAATTTCATTCTTATGATATCCCTCCCATATATCCATAAACACTATCAATTCATGAAGGCATTTACTTAATTCTTTGAATTAAAAACAATCAATGAAAAGATATACAACCCAACCAAGTTGCATTAATGTGAGAACTTTGTTCATTTCAATCCCCAAATTATAGATATATGAAAAAAGGAAACAAAACTCGGAGACATAGATATGCAAAAATTTCCTTTGTATTAATCTTCTTTGAAAATAATACAGTACTAGTATGAAGCTCAGAATATAACTCAAGACATGACAAAACCTACCATTCAATATGTTACTGTATTCCTAGGTTTGTAAAATTTAATACATCATATCATTGACACAAAAAATTGGACCGACTGTAAATAGCATAAATCACCAAAAATTACACAAGACTCGGACCCTCACTCCACATCTTGGAAATCCTTTTATTGAAAGGATTGCAACAAGCTTCAAATGGGAGGACACACATTAAAACTTGATTGGCAAGAAAATACAAAGATATATTATACTATTACATTACAAACAATCTTTGGACTTGATCAAAATTTGGGATGCAGTTACAAAATAGGGAAAGTGGTACTTCTGTAGGCATCTTCAACATTTTTATGTTTGTTCTCTAACTGCTTGTTGCTTTCTTTGCCTTCTCTTTATCTTTTTGTCTCTTCTTCCTTCCTAATTGCATCAAAGACCATTACATTAGTAATGTCCCATCTAGGCAATATCATGATTCCTAAATCTTTTAGCAGTTGCCTTCCCCCTTTAGGAGTTATCTTTCCAAACTCCTCCACGAGGTTGGACTTGACCAACATTAATCATTCCAACAGTCAATTTTCAGGCAGTGCTAAAATTTTGAAATCTGGTCATCGATTTGGTGAGATTGGATGGTTCTATTTTAAATTAAAGAGACCATGTTACCTTTTTGGCAAGTAGGACATGTGTTATCTTGTCACTTTCTCGCTTTAGCTAAAGTTTGAGCATCTTTATAAAGCGAGAAAGAAACGATTGTTGATCTGCTTTTGATCAACAATCCTAAGAAATCTTGGTTATAGTTGTATTTCCTTTTGAATTGGGGTCTGCTAGGACACATGTCAAATGATCGCATTATTGCTTTGGTTATTCTTCGTGTAACTTTGAAAAGCAAGAATGTGATAGATTTTGATCTTCTAAGATTTAACAACTATAAGCAAGCAATACCTTTCCTTATGTTTCACATCTATAGCAAATTAAAACTCACCACCTGGAGCCTTGTACTGATAGCAACCTTTGGCAACTCATAGCATGGGTCAGTCCTACCATTTCCACGTGTCATTACGTCACATTCTCACTTTGGCTAATCTTTGTGCATCTCTATAAAGAAAGAAAGCAATAACCATTGATATGTATCCGATCAACTATTTTTATAAAACTAAAGTTCTTTTGTCACAATCAACCCCTTCGACTGACCAAAACTTTCCATTCAAACAACTCCTCCTGACATATTTCCTTGCTTATGATCTTACAATCTCCTTACCTTCATAACTTCGAAAGTCTCCTTAGAAACCTTTATGCTTATACGATCTCTCATTCATAGTAAGGTTGTAACCCTCCATAACCTCAGCATCTTATGTCTTACGATCTCATGATCCTTCTACTTTCATATCTTTAGAGGTTCCCTTTTAGTCTTTACCCCAAAATTCATTTGGATGTGGACAAGTGTCATTATTCCAGAGACTTTCTTGAAAACTTTCTGTCTTTTAACATTTAGGCCTGAAATAGGATTAGGACCATTCGATCTTTGTTGGTCGAATGGTGATAAACTTGATGTCTAGTCTTAGGACATGTCATCGAAATATGTTAGCATCTGTGTTGTCCAATCATATCTCAAGTCCCTGCTGACAATGATCAGGTCCTAATAAAAACAAGACTCCATCAGACTCCACGTGTTAGATCTGTGTCTTCTTAATAGGGTTGCAGCTTCAATTATGTCTTTACTTTTAATAGTGTGACATTGTGATCAACTTCTTAAAAACCATGTCACTCCTTCGCTATCTAAAATTACCATTTGCAATAAACCACATCGACCATGCGAACATTGAGCACTTGATTGCGTCACACTATCACACTATTAAAACACCAAGGGTTTAACCATGCAACGACCATGCGATCACCTTGGTCATATGGTCACACCTTAAAAATTTCAAATGTCTTTTAAAAGCATGAAACAAATTTCTTATAAATACAAGCCAACAGTGAGGAAGAGGTTGACTTGCTTCCGTAAGAAAATATTTCTTATAAATACTAAGAAAATACACTATATCCAAAAAAGGAAAAGATGGACAAAGCTTTATTTTCGTGGACTACGGAGAACAAAGAAAAGCTAAAGATTACACTCTTGAAGAGGCCCATGCAACTTTCCAACACTTTAAACATGAATGGCTAAACTAGTATAGAACTATAAAGTAGGGTTGAATGGCTGATTATGTGCATATATGAATCTATACTAGCACTTGCATGCTTTTGTGCTTGTAATGATGAGCCAATAGGTACTCGATAACAAATTTTTTTTTTTAAATATAATATTATATGAATAAATTAAATTATTAATAATTTTCAATTTAAATAACATAATATCACTAAAATATTTTAAGTAGATTAATAATTATTATTCATTTAAATTCAATTTATCAAATATGGAAAAAATTCATTTAAAAAAACTCTATCAAAAAATCTATTATGAAAAATTAATAAGAGATATACAAATAAAATAATATGAAAAAATAACGACGTCTCTAACAAATATTCTATTGATTAAATAAATTATAGAAACTAAAAAATAATATTTAAAGAAAAACTAAACTAATATAAAAATAAATAAAAATAATTTAAAAATTAAAACCTAAATCAATTTAAAAAATTAAAAGTTACATAAATACAAATCACAACATGGGCTAACATGAGCTAATGTGGAGATCACAAGTAATTATTTTTTAAATAAATAGGAAAAAAGAAGAAGAAGTTAAAAGTGGAGATTTAAAATATAATCTTATGTGAATAATTTAGATTATTAATAATTTTTAATTTAAATAACATAATTTTACTAAAATATTTTAAATAGATTAATAAATATTATTTATTTAAATTCAATTTATCAAATAAAAAAAAATCATTTAAAAAACCCCATCAAAAAATTAGTTATGGAAAATTAATAAGAGAAATACAAAAAAATGAAAATGAAAAATATCAATGTCTCTAACAAATATATATTCTATTGACAAATTTAAAAAATAATATTTAAAGAAAAAACTAAACTAATCTAAAAAATAAATTAAAATAATTCAAAAACTAAAATCTAAATCAATTTTAAAAAACCAAAAGTTAAATAAATAAAGATCACAACATGAGCTAATGTAGAGATCACAACTAATTATTATTTTTAAATAAACAAAAAAAGAAAAACAATAGTTAAAAGTGGAGATAACAACTAATAAATATCAAAACAAGAATTAAAAGTCGAGTTAGAAAAAAACTAATCGGTAAATAATTAATGGGAAGGATTTATAAATTTTCGGCCAAACTGACAACTTTTCCAGCCAACTTACAACTTTTTCATCAAAAAATCAATTTCTGGCAACAAAGTTCCCACAAATAGCCTATCGGCTAAATTAAAATATAGAAATTTTGGGGGAAAAAAATTTGGCTTCATAAAAAAGCATGGAATACAATACATTGTTGTTTCACATTGTTTCTAAATTGCGACTAATAAATTTGACTATTTATTTTTAATATAATTTAATTTTAAATCTATTTAACATGGATAAACTAAATTGTTTTAACATGTTATTTAATGTTGATTTGTCGCTTACTTCGATTATTTAGTTTTGATCATTTTTATTTGTTTATATTCATTTCAATATGTTAATGTGTAGCAAATGGACCTGCTTCATTCAGCTAGCAATGGCGTTGTCCACAAGGGCAATCCAGACTGTTGTTCTATATATTTTCCTTGAATGATGAGAAAAGAAAGAAGTGGCTTGTTCTACTCGATTTTGTGCAACTTCATATGCTTATAATTACATGTTCATGATTATTGGCATCTATGTTATATGTTCATCCAAGTATTGTTTGCTCTTCTTTCACTTTGTAGAATATTGTTTTTGTTCTCATAAATAATTTTGTGAATCATCTTCGCCGATCTAACTGTTTCAACTTCCATTGGCTTCTACCTTTGATCATTATCAGTGTTATTATGGTTGCTTTTGAAGTTTATGATATGTTTGTAAAATCTCACTATGTACATCTATGTACCTATTCTTCCCATATTAATTGTAAAAGCATATGCTTTAGTTGTTAATGCCTTGCATTTATTAGTTCAAGATGCTATTAGGTTATTAGATTGACCAATGAGCTTTAATTATTTTGCTATTCTAAGTTCACTTAAAAGTTGACTAATTAAAAATATTTACAAAAATTAAAACTTTAATTCTTTACAATTTCATTCACTCTCTGCAATATTTAGGCAATCATAGCAGATTTTAGCTTGGTAGTAAGGATTTTGGACTTGGGAAAGTGTAATATCCCATCTATAAAATTTATATCAAAATCTTAAATGACATTCCAAGTTATAACTAATAAAAAAGAATAATAAAAGGAATAACTAATTGATTACTTGATAAACCAAATACATATTTATTTGAATGATCAAAATATGCATAATCAAAAGATTAACTTAATATATGTTTATCATCAAATAATATCATATATTGATAAAAAAAATTTTAAAAAAAAAAAATCCCTAAATAATATTCTAAACATTACTAACCATCAAATTCATAAAATCTAATGTAAGGACCATATATATAATCCCTCTGGTCGTGACTTTTAAATTGGGGTTTGGGTTGTATAAATCTCATGACAACCCAATTGGACAAAGGAGGGAGAGATATGTATGTCAACATGAAGTCAAGGGACAAAAAAATTTAAAATTAAAAAAAAAATAAAATATATATATATATATATATATATATATATATATATATATATATATATATATATATAAATCGATGTCAGCGATAAGGAATCAGAGGGAGAAAAGTGGAGATGATTATCAACTATTCTAAAGCATTGGTAGAAAAGTGGGGTGGTACATAAGAGGCTATGGGGTTGATTAATAAAGAGGGTTATATATCTTTCCTATAGGCAATTCCCTATTGCCATTGTGCATAGGGGTCCCTTGCAATAATCTACCCCTACAATAATATACCCCTACCCCTACCCCTATATTTGAAAGGGTAAAGGGTAAAGGGTAAAGTGCTTATATAAATTGTAGGGCCTATTGCCATTGTAGGGCCTATAGCCCATAAAATTATAGGGAAGGGGCCCACCCCCAACCAACTATCTTGAGGCTAGTCAGGGGTCCCCTACCCCCCCCTCCCCACCCCCCACTATTCCATGAAAACCAAAAGAGTTGTGCACATACGACCTCAACTTAAAACACTATAATACCATAATGATGATGATGAATCCACTCATGCAAGTTACCCTGGATCATGCCTGATGTATAGGGAAAATAAAGAAAATAAAAACTCATAGTTGAAATTAAGAATAAAAATAATTAAGAAAATTGAAGACGTAACAAGTAGTTTTTATTAAGAAAATGAATTTTGAAGGGACCCTGAAGCCCTGCACAAAAGAGCACCTTGTCCTTTCATTACCACTGCATAAGAGCTCACAAAAAATTGTCCTTGTCAATATTGCCTCCCCAAAAAGTAGAGTCCTAATATTAAAAATTCCAAAGCTATTGGCAAAGGAACCAGACAACTGTGAAGACATTATGTATGCCTCGGCATTAAACAAGCATATGCATTGTCCAACACACTTAGAAAGCTCATCATTGGCTGAGTACACTATATTTTACTCTAGTCATTCAACATGAACAAAAAAGAGAGAAAAGTCACTTAACATACACTATGTAAGGTACAACCCACATATCAATTATGAAAATTGTTGTAGGGAAAAACTTATGCCATTTATGTCTTTCAGAAATACTGAACAAGCATTGTTACTTGGGCATCAAACATGGATTGCAACATTCCATGCAAACCAGAACCAGATTGCAAATATCGAAAAAATACTTAGAACACAAGTAGGAACCAAATGGGGAGACATCGAACAAGTTGCAATACAAATTAGCAATTAGAATTGTCCAACAATAGACTTAGACAATGAGATCTACAAAAATATCTAAACATTATAGAAAGATATGATATCATTCCTTACCTTAAACATTATAAAACCCCAAAGTCTGCATATGACACTCACAACTCTTCACACTCAGAAATTGCACACCCATTCCTCCTTACTGATGAATACTTCAAGTTGCAAAAATAGTTGAATAAACAACAACAAACTGAAAAGCTAAATCAAGGCCACTAAAATCCATCTTTAAGCTGATAGGCTTATTTCTATGAGACTTGTTGCTAGATTGTTGTGACAATTTAACATTGTCAAACACGGAGAAAAAAAATCGTTGTTGCAATTTGCTTCATCTCATTGCTTTGCCAGGGACAAAAATACATGATCAACCAATGGATCCCCTCCTCTGCTTTGGCTCTCTCCATGCCCGCCTATTTGCCATCGTACCCACTACCCAGTAGTTTCGAGTATTCAAAAGGCTTTTTTGGATAGTTTTACTCAGTGCTTTGTTAGATTTCATTTAAAATATTCATTTAAATAAAAAATTTCCAACTTTATTTAGAATTTTGTATTTACACTCAGACAAAATTAGTTGCATATTGAAGGGGAAGGAAATGATGCAATTTTGTATATCATGAATTGTCAGTAATTTTTTATTATAAACTTAATTGCAAATAGGCTTTGTCTCATAATCACATTGCTATTAATGGGATTTGGGTTTTTAAAGTTATATTCATATATTTTTTACTGTTAGCATTCTCTTTTATCTCAATTATAGGTAATTTTATAATTATATAAATTTTAAAGTGTTTAGTTAATACTTTTAATAGATATCATAATACTTGTGTTTTGATACAATGAATAAAAGACAACCTAATACTTGTCAATTGATAAGCTTAAGGGGCTTTTTAATGAATGGTTCATAAGGAACAACACTCGGTGAAGGTTTTGCAAATGGGATTGCAAGCTTTGGTTTTAACCATGGGGGAAACTCTGTAGTTAAGCGCGCTTAGGCTAGAGCAGTACTGAGATGGGTGACCACTCAGGAAGTCCCAGTGCTTCACCCTTGTGAGCATCACCTAGATCCAATGAGTGCCAACTGTTCTATTTATTCTCATGAGAGATGGATTCATGTTGAATCACTACTCATGAAACATGGGTCAATGAATTTGACTCAAAATCACATAGTTAAATCCTGATAGCAATATCATAATTTGACTTACTGTGGAAATTATCTCCCACTTATCAATTGATGAGGTTAAGGGGCTTTCTAATGAATGGTTCATAAGGCACAAAACTTGGCAAAGGTTTTGCAAATGGGGTTGCAAGCTTTGGGTTTAACCATGGAGGAAACTCCATAGTTAAGCGCGCTTAGGCTGGACTAGTACTAGGACAAGTGATCTCCCGGGAAATCCTGATGCTTCACCCTTGTGAGCATCACCTACATCCAATGAGTGCTAAGTCCTCCATTTATTCTCATGAGAGATGGATTCATGTTGAATCGCTACTCATGAAACATGGGTCAATGAGTTTGACTCAAAATCACATAGTTAAATCTTGATAGCAATATCATAATTTGACTTGCTATGAAAAATATCTTTTACTTATCAATTGATGAGATTAATGGACTTTCTGATGAATGATTCATAAGGCACACCACTTGGTGAAGGTTTTGCAAATGGGGTTGCAAGCTTTGGGTTTAACCATGGAGGAAACTTTGTAGTTAAGTGCGCTTAGGCTAGAGTAGTACTGGGATGGGTGACCTCCCAGGAAGTCCTAGTGTTTCACCCTTGTGAGCATCACCTAGATCTAATGAGTGCTAAGTGTTCCATTTATTCTCATGAGAGATGGATTCATGTTGAATCACTACTCATGAAACATGGGTCAATGAATTTGACTCAAAATCACATAGTTAAATCCTAATAGCAATATCATAATTTGACTTGCTTTGGAAATTATCTCCTACTTATCAATTGATGAGCTTAAGGGGATTTCTAATGAATGGTTAATAAGGCAGAACACTAGGTGAAAGTTTTGCAAATTGGGTGGTAATCTTTAGGTTTAACCAGGGAGGAAACTCCGTAGTTAAGTGCGCTTAGGCTAGAGTAATACTGGGATGGGTGACCTCCTAGAAAGTCCCAATGCTTCACCCCTATGAGCATCACCTAGATCCAATGAGCGTTAAGTGTTTCATTTATTCTCACAAGAGATGGATTCATGTTGAATCACTACTTGTGAAACATGGGTCAGTGAGTTTGACTCAAAATCACACAGTTAAATCCTGATAGCAATATCATAATTTCACTTGTTGTGGAAATTATCCTCTACTCATTAATTGATGAGCTTAAGGGGCTTTCTAATGAATGGTTCATAAGGCACAACACTTGGTGAAGGTTGAAAATGGGGTTGCAACCTTTGGGTTTAACCATGGAGGAAACTCTGTAGTTAAGTGCGCTCAAGCTAGAGTAGTACTAGGATGGGTGACCTCTTGAGAAGTCTTAGTGCTTCACCCTTGTGAGCATCACCTAGATCCAACAAGTGCCAAGTGTTCCATTTATTCTCATGAGAGATGGATTCATGTTGAATCACTACTCATGAAACATGGGTCAATGAGTTTGACTCAAAATCACACAATTAAGTCCTGATAGAAATATCATAATTTGACTTGTTGTGGAAATTATCTCCTAGTTATCAATTGATGATCTTAAGGGGCATTCTAATGAATGGTTCATAAGGCACAACACTTGGAAAAGGTTTTGTAAATGGGGTTGCAAGCTTTGGGTTTAACCATGGAGGAAACTCTATAGTTAAGCGCGCTTAGGCTGGAGTAGTACTGGGATGGGTGACCTCCTGGGAAGTCCTAGTGCTTCACCCCTGTGAGCATCACCTAGATCTAATGAGTGCCAAGTGTTCCATTTATTCTCATGAGAGATGGATTCATGTTGAATCACTACTCATGAAACATGGATCAATGAGTTTGACTCAAAATCACATAGTTAAATCTTGATAGCAATATCATATTTTGACTTGTTATGGAAATTATATCCTACTTATAAGCACGCTTAGGTTGGAGTAGTATTGGGATGGGTGACCTCTCGAGAAGTCTCAGTGCTTCACCTTTGTGTGCATCACCTAGATCTAATGAGTGCTGAGTGTTCCATTTATTCTCATGAGGGATGAATTCATGTTTAATCACTACTCATGAAACATGGGTCAATGAGTTTGACTCAAAATCACACGGTTAAATCTTGATAACAATATCATAAAGACAATCTAGTCAAAATAAATGTATAAATTAATATTAAAATATAAATCATTAAATTTTTTAAATTATAAAAATAAATATATAATATACTTATTATTAATAATTGAAACTAAAATTTGAATAGATATATTATTATACATAAAGACAACATCTATATAATATTGAAACTAAAATATTTAAATTTTTAATAACTTTAAACTAAATTATGAATGAAAAAAGTAAATATTAAAAAAAGAGAGTTTATCATCCACAGTTTTTAATGTATATTATATTTCATGTACTAGCTTTCTTCCAAACATTTTATATATTAAAAAAATTAGGAATTATTACAATTATAAAACTACACTTTAAACAACACAAAGTTTATTAGGAACTATAATTGTGCAACAAAAAATGATGCTTCATAAATAGGATGATTACTCCTTTTTTTCTCCTAAAAAATTCAGGAAGATGACTCATCCGTCTGGTAGATTCCATCCAATCTTTTCACATGGCTGGTGTTGCCGTTGGTATCTGCTTTGTTTCGTTTGTCATTGAATAAAGTATGGGGGACTCCCTAGCCCAAAACAATAGAAATTATATAATTTGATATTAAACATTAGTTTTTATATTTTATCATTCTCAATATTTTAGCCTCAAAATGTTTGCCTGTCCATCTTAATTTTATTTATTTGAAATTATTTGAATGTGGAGTGTTGCCGAATGTACCATTTTATATTAACAATTTTGCAAAGACAATGACCAGGAATAAAAATGCAAGTTAAACAAGGGGCGCAAGCACCAAAGTTCCCGCCTTTATTAGTGTGGTGGATTATGGGGTAGGAGTTGAGTGAAGTTTGTCAAGTTATACATTTAATGGTAAAATTTATAGTTTGTAAATTTTGAAATTAAACTAAATAAATTAAAACTTTGAAAATTTATTGTAGATGGAAAATAGAAAATTTTATGTCATTTAAAAAAATATTTAAATAATAAATATGTTTTTTGACTTAAATCATATAAATCTAAGATCAACAAATCAAAGAAAAATAATAATGATCGTAATAACATAATAATAATTTTTGCTTATAAAAATAATGTATAGTATTGGTATGATTGATTTACTCATGACTAAATTATAGATCATTATTCAATTTTGAGTTGTCTCATATGTAAAAAACTAAGTCTTGTAATTATTACTTTAATAATGTAGAATATTGAACATTTAATAATAAAAATGTCATTTCAATAATAATTATACTTACTAAAAGCTTCAAAGCTTGATATATGTTTTTCAAAGTTAAATAGCAATGATATCTAAATTTCATATAATATATGTTTTAAAATTATAAAATAATATTAAAATAAAAATATATAAGTATTTTTAAAAAAAATGACCTTATTATTCAAATTCCTCATAATTTATATACTTTTAAGTTTATAAATAATAAATTAAATATTATAGCACAATGATTTAATTTTAAATAAAATTAATTTAATTATATAAGTATTTGCTAAAACAAATTATAATTAAATATTAGTATA
Source organism: Cupressus sempervirens (assembly GCA_028749045.1). Classification (NCBI taxonomy): domain Eukaryota; kingdom Viridiplantae; phylum Streptophyta; class Pinopsida; order Cupressales; family Cupressaceae; genus Cupressus; species Cupressus sempervirens. Next base: position 545,023,675 of record CM053786.1, read on the forward strand.
TTTATTATTATTTTATTGATATCAATGTTAAAATATGTAAAATAATAAATTTATAATTTTGAAAACTAAATTTAGTCTTTATAGTTCGAACCAAAAAATGGCTCTCCACATTCACATTTTAATTAAAATATATTAAAGAACTATAATGGTACAAAGTTATCCAAAATTGGTATGGAGCATTAAATATTTTTTAATTGTCACATCAGTGAGTGAGTGTAATAATGACTTCAAGAGAGAGAGTCGGTGGGTCATCAAGGCAGCAGTGTTGGTGCACTTGGCATTTTTTTAGTTTCTTAGTTTCAAAAATCACTTATAATTTATGTAGCTCCACAAAAAAGCCTTGACAAGTTATGCTGTTTGCTTTTAAAAAACTTAATCTGAAATGAATGATAAGACTATGTGACATTTATTTGAATATATTTTAAGTAATGGTGACTGGATGCTTAGATAAACATCCCAAGGTAAGCCTTATATACGAGAGAGAATTTTATTTCTCATCGATTTCCTAACAATATATTTCCTTACCCTTGTTATAAAAGGGTGCCCCTTCACCCATTATTTATTATTATTTAAAATTAGAGTGCTTTTGAAGTGAAACACGACATAACAAGAGATGCAATGCGTCAAAGTTCTTGCTAATAAGAAAAATGGAGATTTATAGGTAGAAAGGAAGGATATGAAGACAGAGCTTAAAACAAGAATGATATATTATTACAAGGGCAAGTAAAGGTAGAATGATAGAGAGAGTTGGAGGAAATTTAAAAAATATTAATAAATATAATATGTTAAAAATAAAAAATAAAAATAGAGATTATATTATATGAATGAACCAGTCATTTCTACCAATTCAATTATAAGTTGAAATATTTAATTTTAAAACAAATTGTTGATGACTTAATTCAAACTACCAAGATATCTAATTAGTTAGAAGGGTAGTATTAGTTTTACAATTTGTAAAATGGTATTAAAAAAATAAAAATAAAATTGAAAAATAGTAGTTATAGTGTAAACTTAAAGAAATAACATTTAACAAATTACAAAAATAAGTCATCAATGTAAAACTAATAATAAATATATTTAAAATAAGAAATATAAAACATTTAACTCTATATTTGAAGGAAAATAAATAGGGATAATTAATATTGATTAGACATTCATTTGTGAGGTGGAAGATAAAAATGATTATTTAAAAAAAAGTTAATCCACTTGTCACAAATGTGAAAAAGATAAATTGTAATTAATGCATTCATTAATACATGATAGAGTAAGAAAATATCTATATTTTTGGTGGAGAAAATTGAATTTTTACATTGCCAAAAATACAATGATCCAATAGAATGAATGAAAAATGTGATTTATAAAATAATGAAAAATTAGAGAAAGATATAAACATATATATTTTTTAAATGTTTTAAATCAATTGATTGGTCAGGTAAATTAAAAAATTAATTGAATGAAAACAATAGTATCCTGCGAAAGACAAAGATAGGAACTAATAATTAGTGTTTTGTAATGGCATATAATGATGTGTACTTTGTGAATTTAGATCTTATGAAAATATTAATGTGGATTAAAATGTCATTATTTAGTTCTCAACCATTTCATTATCTTCTTCAAATTTCTGTAAGGTTCTCATAATTGTAGAATATTTTGAGCAATTTTGAAGTTCATGTGAAACATCAAAGTAACAAGAGACGCAATGCGTCATAGTTCTTACCTAATGCATAATGGTTGTAGAGGTGTAGATGAGTGAGAATCTAAATTAACATTATGAATGCATTAATTTTTGCCTAGAAATGCACTTGTGATCCGATAGGATTGCTCATATTTTGTTGTTAAATTCTTGTCCTAGAAATGTGCTTGTGATCTGATAAGATGGTTCATATTTTGTTGTTAAGTTCTCGTGCTATATTATTCTATCTTTGGACATTTAAGCCCAAGAATAAGAGGCCAAAGTCCCTAATATGACACTAATTACTTAATATCATACTATGATCAATACATGTGCTTTAGACAAATTTGCACCTTCTACATTGACAACTTAAATTATGTGTAATTAGGAAAGATATCCATACCAATATTTGAATTATAGAACTTGAAGAAGTGATGAAGCATTTGGAGTATCACATTATAAGTTTAAGCATACCATGCATGCTACTAGACAACCATAAGTAGTTGGAATAACTCCCCCAACTATGTATTATTCTCATCTTGATTATCAAATGGAACTCACGCTATTTTTATTTAATCATTGGCATTCGAAAAAAACTAGGATAGAGATATAGATAGAGATAAATAATAGTATACAACAATAACAACATAAACATATATGCAGAGGTAAAAATGATAGATAATATAGAGGAAGAGGAAGAGAGATAAAATAGTAAAATAGAGTGATACCAACATAATTTGTGTGTCAGAGAGAAATAATTGAATATAATTATTTTTCTTAATAAAATAAATAGTGAAAATAAAATCATGGTTATAATAAAAAATTAAAATATATTATATTTTAATTAATGAAACTAAGAATTTAATTTTTATATTAAAACTCACATTTCTATAAGAAAAAATGAAATGTATTGGATTATAAAAATATTTTATAAGTAAAACTAATTGTTTAATTTTAAACAATTAAAAAAAGTTTACTATTTAATGTTTTGTATTTCCAAAATTTTCATAAAATTAAGTAATTTTTAATTATGAAATAATATCTATATAATTTAATATGTACATTTGTAAATAATAAATAGATGTAATACATATAAATTTGATGTTGATGAATAAATATGATATAATAAATAAGAAATAAAATATAACTATTTTATTTTAATACATAGTTTATAAAAATCTAATAATAATTTATATATATTTTAGAATTGAATTATTTGTGGTTATTTCTTTAGTTTTTTTTATATATAAAATATAATTATTAATTTAATATTAAAATATATATTTAAATTTTAAATGTATTTAAACTAAATAATAAATTGTTTAAATAAAAAATATTAATAATAATAAATAATATAATTTAAAAATTGTAACGCTGAACACTATTATAAAATATAATTAAAAAATAATATTGTTTAATTTATTTTTATAAAAGTAAAATAATAGTAATAATTTAACTACTTTTAATAAAAAAGCAAAGTTTAAAAAAAATTAAAAATTCAAATACAAAGTATAATTTGAACTTATGCATTACATGAAGTTTTTAGGAACAAGTTATATCAAATAGTAAAAAATAAACATCAATGTAAAATTAATAATAAATATATTTAAAATAAGAAATCAAAAATATTTAATAGATTGTAATAATTAATATTGATTAGACATGTTGTGTGAGGTGGAAGATAAGATAATTGGAAAAATAAAATCTTATCAACTTGTCACAAATGTGGAAAAGATAAAGTTATAATTAATACATTCATTAATGCAAGATGAAGTTGTTAGAAAATATTTGTATTTTTTGTTGAAGAAAATTAATTTTCTCCCTCACAAAAAATAGTATGGACCAATAGAATGGATGAAAAATGCAATTTATAAATTCATGAAAAATTAGAAAAAGATATAAACATTTGAAATCTCATATAATCTTTAAAATTCTTAGATTTGATTAAATTAAAAATATTTAACAGATTGTGATAATTAATATTGATTAGACATGTGTGAGGTGGAAGATAAAATAATTGAAAAAATAAAATCTTATCAACTTGTCACAAGTGTGGAAAAGATAAAGTTATAATTAATACATTTATTAATGCAAGATGAAGTTGTTAGAAAATATTTGTATTTTTTGTTGCAGAAAATTAATTTTCTGCCCCACCAAAAATAATATGGACCAATAGAATGGATGAAAAATGTGATTTATAAATTAATGAAAAATTAGAAAAAAATATAAACATTTGAAATCTCATATAATCTTTAAAATTTTTAGATTTGATTGGTCAGTGTTAATGTCATATTTGGATTGACATGAATGCATAAGTATTCCTTTTTTTTCACAAGGAACTAATAATAATAATTTGAATTTGATTTTATTATAATATTCAATACAACGATACCATTAAAAATATATAAAACTATGGGCTGAATTTCATTTCCTCATTTTTAGTCTGATTTTCCGTTCATTTGTATTGGCTCCCAATGATTTTCCCGGTAGTAGTTTTACTATGTCGTCACACAAATTGCATTGTAAATGACATGCATTCGAGTTGTTGCCTTTTTATTGTGTTGTCACACAAATTGCATTGTAAATGGCATGCACGGCAGCGTGTAGCACATGTCTCATGTATGTGACGCCGACGTTTCTGTTCCTCCTTTTCCCGACTCTCTTCCATGTTTTCTTGAGGTTCTACGAGGTTACTAATACTTTATTATGGCTTTACCACTGCAGACAATTCCTTCACCTCCACCCGCATCGACTTATCTGACTTAGCACTGTTCCGGGTATATTGCATTGTGGTCTGCATCTCAGCTCTGTCTCCGATTCAGAGGTATGCTACTTGATCGTCATTCATTATTATTATACATAATGTTTAGGGTTAGTCAGAATATTTTATCATTTCTGAACTGTGTTCAATTTTACAGTCCTCTAGTTTGCGCAAAATGATCTCTTTCCCCTGTTGAAATGATTTGATGGACAAAACCGCTCATGGGCTGGCTTAAAAATCTTCAACTTTGATTTTTCTGGCTTCTTTGAAAATCAGTTGTATAAACACCTTCATAGCCCAATGCCATTCTGTATTTTCATTTTCGAAGTGGGCTTTGACCAAATGTGATGGATATGTGTTTTTTTCCCCTTTGTCAAAGGTATCTTTCTGCCACACCTCTGTTTGTGACTTTGTGTTCTTGGAATGTCTCCATAGCCATGGCCTCATCTGCTTGATTGAGGGTTTGAAAACTCCTTTTCCATGCCCAAGTCGAAGTCTGTGTTGTAATCCCAGCCTATGCCGAAATGGGAGGACTGGAAGAAGGTATGTACATCCACCAAAGCGTATAGTATATGAGAAATTTTTATATATAATAATTACAAGCGCTCTGGTAGACATGGAAGTAAAAAGACAAGTCAACGTCAACCTACTCCAACTACTGAGAGCGACAGTCCTTGTAACAGTCATACATTGTTTGTTTTAGGAGTGAGAGTTCTAACTTGGTACACCATTCACAGGTCAGTTTGTGTATCCTGATAAACTGCTGCAACACATATCTAGTTCTCCTTATAAATAAGCATAAAGTTCACACAGGAATGTCGGAAGGAAACCTAAGACATAAAGAATTTGAAATTAAAAAAGATGGAGAGGGTGTGCGGAACAGGAGCTCAAGGCTTCATTGCTTCCTGGCTTGTGAAGATGCTCTTGAGCAGAGGTTCAGTATTGGCATTTGATTGCATTCAAATATTTCCTTTTAATCTGAAATTTTTAGGCTGTAGGAAGAAGACCACCTCCTCCCTGCATTTTCACATTTTAGATATTAGTAATAGAAATGTATGGAAATAGGAAAAAAATGAGATATACAATTAATACATCAAAGAAAGGTACAACACATTAGGAGATAATTGTTAAAATATATATATATGTATATATACTTTAATTAAAAAATATATATTTTATAACATTCCTGTGGCTTGTCTTGAATGGGAGAAACTTTATTTAGGATTAGTTTTTATAATTTAATAATTTGAAATAAATATTCCATTTGTGGCGCATTAAACTTAAAACATGAAACTCACATAACGATTCCTAATCACCCTTACACCATTTCGACTTTTAGAATCAATTATAACATATATCAATCCAATTCAAGTAATCCTCAATCCAACGTTAGGTCATGGAGTAGTTGTTAACTCATCTCAGTCAAAATGACAAAGTAATAAAATAGTAAACAATTATAGATAAACAAATTATTAAGTAATAAACCTTTATTCCCAGAAATCCAAGATGATGCAAGAGCTGAAAGAGAATGATTTTTAACGTTAAGTCTTGTTGGTAGGCTCTGTACAGAAAATGATAAAATTAATAATTACTAATTTAAGCAACTGCTTCAATTGATTTTTAGTTCAAATAAAACTTTTCAAACTTTGTTTGTTGTAATGGTTTAGGATTTCATGGATCCAATCATGATTGAATTTGTAAAAATCTATTAGATCACATGCAATATCATCATATAATGGGTAGATTAGAAGGAAAATGTCTTCACTTTATATTTCTTCTAGGTTACACAGGTTACAAGCTCATTTTCTCACTGTGCTTTCGGAAGCATTTATCAAATAATCTCAGCAAGTAGCATATTTGAGTTGGTTCTTATTTTTGTGATCCTTAAATTCTTCTTCATTCAGTTTTCTTTTCTCAGATTTGTAAGATTAATTTGTCCATAACTGTTGCAGGCAAGGGAAATCTGTGGGAATTCGTGATCCTAGGCAAAGGAAACCTGACGAAATTTGTGATCCTCAACGAAGTGTAAGTAGGTATTTCTCTTTCTGTTCCTGGTGTTTGCATAAACTTCTAATTGTGCATTCCTTTAGATTTTCAATTACTTTTATTGAATAAAATGTGTACATTGTTGTTTCTAATAAAGCATGCTGAGCCTCCATAAGTAATCTGCACCTTACATTGGTGTTGACTGAGTTAATTTAGGCTTAGTTTTCAAATATAGATTTCGCAATAAAATCAATTTCACTTTCCCTTGTAAAAGAACAATTTTACAGAGCATCCTCTGTTATTGAACAGAGTTCTTTTTAAATTTCCTGTATTTTGCTTTGTTAAAGAATTGTTTATAAGCTCCTATTTGATTTCTACACACGCCAGCCTGTGTTATACCTACTATGCTTTCCCACAGCTAAGAAAAATTCCCATCTCCAATCTTCTCAGTTGCAGTTCAGGTCATTATTTATGCTGATTTTTGAGTGTTTGCCTGATTTCGACTACAGCAGGCATTCTCTTCTCTTGGGATAGGTTTTATCTTTTACATGCATTGTTTGTCATTTGTTTCATAATGTTAAATGGTTATCAAAGGAAATTGAAAGAAATATCATTGTTATGAGCATGAATTTGACTGACAGGCGTAGAAAGACAGAGGGATAAGGTATCATTTTCCTTAGATAGTTCAAATTTTTCTTATTTACAATAGGTAATGGATCAATTTCCTTGAAAATGTTTAGGCATTTGTGAAAAGATAGTTCTGAAATTTTCATTTATACTGATATATGTCTGGCAGCGGTACTTATCCAAGTCTTATTTGTTGTTCTGTTTGTTCTCATAAATTATATTGCGAATCATCTTTGCCGGTCTAATTGTTTCAACTTTGCATTGGTTTCTACCTTTCATCTTTATCAATCTTATTATCAATCATAATTTATTTGAAGCTTTTGATATTGTTACAACTCACTACAAATGTTTGTAAAATCCCACTATGTATATGTATCTATTCTTTCCATATTATTTGTTAAAGCTTATGCTTTAGTTGCCAATCCCTTGCATTTATTCCTAATGAGCATCAGGGATGTTGCAATATCTAACTGAATCACTATGCCTTTATGCTTTAATACCCAATAAATATCCCCTACAACTATGGTTTGAAGCACGCTCATAGTCCTATTTGGTTTCAAAGCTTCTACTTTAACGCAAGTAGGGAGAATGTTGAAAAGGCTTGTAGAATTTTCTTTGCATCTTCCAAATTGGCTTTGGCTTGAAAGTCTAAAGCCTTTTCAAAATCTTACTCAAGTAGATCTAGAGCATTTTTTAGTTTGAGTCCTTTTATAATAGAGCCAATGTTTCTCACATTAAAAGAAAAGAGCATCAAAAATGCAATTCGAGCTTTAATATTATTGAAATTGAATTAGAGATTTCTTTCCTCAAATTTAATGAAGTTGAATTTTTAAGTAGATCTAGAACATTTTTTAGTTTGAGTCCTTTTATAATAGAGCCAATGTTTTTCACACCATTTTAATTGCATATTTAATTTTTATTATTCTCACTTTTTATTCAAGCATGTTGAGTGTTGGTAAGTAGGAGATATTTTCTACAGGTTTTGAATTGTGATATTACTATCGAAGTTGACTTGTGTACTTTTTTGCATCAATCTCATTGATCTCTTAGAGTTTTACATGAATTCATCTCGTATAAATGAATGGAATAGTTAGCCCCTCATTACATCTAGGCTATGCCTTTTTGAAGCAACCTAAGAGCCCATCCTAATACTACTTTATCTTGAGCAGGCTTAACCACAAAATTTCCTCCCTGGTTAAACCCTTACTTAAAATAGCAACAACAAAATTACCTATCCATAGATAGTGACTTAAATATTTGTGTAATATATAGCAATAGGAAATGTTGATCATGATCAATATAAAGCATTTACATTGCATTGTGGCAGGAGTACGTAAAATTGCCACAACAAAATTAACTGATTTTCAATGGAACAAGTGAACTCTTCTATGATTAGACTGGATGGCTGTGACAGTAAGTAATACAACTAACTACAAAAAAGAGAGCAGAAATATCTCTATGTAGCCAAGATCATGAAATAGGACTTCGACATTGAAAGATATTCTACCAACGTGAGATCTGAGTTACTCATTCTAATGAATTGCTAAATTATTCAATAGTTTCAACTGAAAGCTGATTGTATATATAGAGGAAATGCTCTATCTGATTCAATAGTTTCAATTGAATGTTGATTGCATATATAGAGTAAATGGTCTATATATGAAGGCCAAGTGGAGTAACTACTAAAAATATGTAGGATACAAATTATTTTCTTCCAACATCCACGATCATCAACCAAGAAAATAGGCAAAAACTTCCTGGAGCCCTTCTCATTCTATCTATTATTCCTATTCCTATTTATAGACCAATAACAACTTTAAAAATCATTGAATTTTAAATTATAACAGATACTAAATCAAACTAGAAATATGAATATTAAATGAAGAATGAAAAGTGTTCGGGTTCCCTTCCTCTTTGTTTCGTGTTCAACAGGGACCCTCGCTTTTGTTGCCTATGTTGTATATCTTTCCTCATCATCTTTGTGTGTTGTCCCAAAGCCACAATCACAACGTGGGCAAATGATAGCTGTCCTTGGGTGGCTCACGGTAATTGCAGATTGCTGTGTAGAAGACGTGGCTTCCCAAATTCCTTAGCACGAGTTGCTGACTTGTAATGCAAGCTACTCACAAAACTACATCTATCACAAGCTGAAGCTTTTTAGCAACAACGTAAGGTTTAAATTGGTTTGCATCAAAAAGGAAAGAGGATGCAAAATAGTCAAATTGCCATTGCAAATAACTTCATGAAATGAGTAAATACGTGGAGAAGTTCGCTAGAGTTGTCTTATTTAGTGATCTGTTCCATCTCAAGAGCAGGCCAGGCCGCCATTCTATTCTTCAAATGTGCACGAGGGGTTACACATAATTCCTAAATATAGATTCTGAAAATCAGATTCCTGATGCATGTCATGCCCTGCCAATGTATGCTGCTCTTCTTACCTTGATGTGCAGACTTTATGCTTAAGCTCCTTTTGGTCTGTCATCTCCATCTTGGTCTTTTTGATGTAATTATTGACCTGCACAACAATAGGAATGTGAAATGTGGAGTAATATTGTCATAAGGAACAGGGGTTTGACAGGTATAGGCATACGAATCAGTAAGTTATAAAACGTTTGGTGTCAAAACAGTCTTTACGATTAAGCCAGATGCAAGAATAAGTACATGAATATAACTAAGTTGCATAAACTTCCATTACTTGCAAGTACATAAACAATTGGACAATTGAACAATTACAAACAAGTTGAAATGACTAATAAAAAACTACTGCATTCATGGTGCCTGTTACATCCCAATTTTTGACATAGCTTGAAATATAGCCGTTGAGGTTTACATGAAGTCGGTTGGCAATTTAATTTGATATAATCTGGCGAAATGGTAAGTTAGTTTGTTGTTATGATTTCAAGTGCAGATGACATGTTAGTTGATCGTTAATCGCGAATTCATGGAATTAAGATGAAAGGTTAATTGTTATGATTATTTATGAATAAATAATTTAATTATTGAGAAATTCATTGCAGGAAGCATGTCTAAGGGGTGGAAGCATTGTCAAAAAAGAATTAGGCAGGGCATCACAATCACTGGACAGATAAGTAGAGGACCTAGCGATTTGAAATAGGATACATCTGCGGGACTTGCATGAGTTATTTAATAATTTTAATTAAAATAATTGAGTTTAAATATAAAACGTATCTTAAAAGATTTTAGTTTATCCTTCGTTATATTTTTTTAATAAATATTTAATTACGCGCTTTTAAATATAAAATGATTTGGCACCATTATCTTTTGATAATTTAATATTTTTACATTATAATAATGTTTAAATTATAATAATAATATTATTATATCTTCAAATTTTTAATCTTCCAATTGTTTCCAATAGTCAATTTAATAATTGGAATTCTAATGGTCATCTTAGGAATTCAAAGGGATTCTTGTAACTGATGAAGCCGTAGAGTCAGGCTCTTATATATTTCTTTGTTTCCCATTACCGTAGCATTCATTCAACTATTTTCCTTCAGCATTCCAAGCCGTTACGGCGGGTGACCCAAAAGATGACAGAGCTTTGAAATTGAACTCATTTACGCCTGGACTTTCCTTATCACATTTGCTATGGATCTCAGACTAGAAAAAAAGGAATTCAACCAAATGCAAAGCAATCAAAATCATTAGAGGAGTCACGTAAGGTGCCTATTGCAGCTTGTCTTTTACTTTCTTTAAAGTTTGATGAACAACAAACCAAGTCTAGATATATACTCTTAAGTTCTGCCGGTTCTCAGTTCTCCAAATTCACATGGTAGCAACAATAGTAAGAAGATTATAATACCGTTTCCGAGTCAAGGTAACAGATAGTTACTTTCGAATGCAAGAATGATAAGTAGAAATTGAAAGATATATACATTCGATTCTGAATCATATAATGGATAACCTTGTTTTGTAGTCTAACAAATAAGTTTAAAATCCAAAATACTTCCTATCATGTTTTTCCTTGTATTTAATTCATTGAGTCTGAGGTATGGATATAGAATACCATTATTATGCTGTGTTGCAAACATTGTTTTCCTTACATTTAAATCACTAAGTCCGTAGCATAGGTAAAGAATACCACTATCATACGTTGGGTTACAACTCATGCTAAACCATGCATCAAAATCATTGAATCTATTTAGAGCATCATTATCTTAAGCCGTGTTGCAAATCATGTGTTACCTTGTTTTTTAATTGCTGGGTCTGCAACATGAGTATAGAATACCACACCCTTAGTGTCGTGTTACAATTCATGTTTCCTTATTCCCTTTCCATGTCAATAACTCAAAGATTCCTTAACATTGTATATGGGTTTGATTCAGATTCAAGAAAACAAATAACAGAATAAGGATATTGCATTGTAATAATGTTTTTATTTTTATTTTTATATCTCTTTTAGCCATGGTCGTATACCAATCTTATATCTCTGTTCAAGATATAAAAGCATCCTCTTATAAGATAATATTATAAACAACTAGAACTTCATCAAATAATCAAGATGGAGAAGGTGTAAATCGACTCCCATAGCATTGATCTAGTTATAGGATCGTTTTTCACCCTAATTTCCGAATATGTATTACTTTGTAGATTCTTTTTAATAACTTTCTTTCTTGATAAAAGATAATATACAGTATGGAATATTCTTTCAGTTTGAATTGAATATCAAAACAGAGTACCAAGGAAATTCACGAGGCTAAGAGCCAGAATAAGGTAAATAAGGTACAAGACATAATAGTAAAGGTTAATTGTTCAGGCACCAAGGAGTCACTGGCCTGATGGCTTGATTATGGTGTGGAGGTGTAGATGAACTTGTCAAAAAGAAATACAAGAATGTTGACATTTTGAGATCTCTTAAGAACATAATCATAGTTTTATGAAATGATGGTTGTATGTAATCTTCTTGACTATACGAAGGAGCTGTCTGCTCTGAGAATCCTAAATACTTGGGACTCACCTGGTTGTGAAACCAAGAAGATGGGTGATGAGGTAAGAAAGGAATCCTCAATAGTATGAATCAGTATCAGTTATGACATTCAATATTTACCATTTAAACAAATTAATAACTCATGCATATTCCTGTTATGGTGATCTCTTGCTGCCAAGTCGTATGGCATGTTTAAAGATGTTCCCCGTAAATTCCGGGTAGGGAGGGCCTTTCTTGTTAGAGATTGTATGGGGATATGTTGTGGTCCGAGGTTGAACATTGTTTTCCTTACATTTAAATTGCCGAGTCTGTAGCATAGGTAAAGAATACCGCTATCATACGTTGGGTTACAACTCATGTTAAACCATGCATCAAAACCATTGAGTCTATTCAGAGCATCACTATCTTAAGCCGTGCTGCAAATCATGTGTTACCTTTTTTTTAATTGCTGGGTCTGCAACATGAGTACAGAATACCGCACCCTTAGTGTCATGTTACAGTTCATGTTTCCTTATTCCCTTTCCATGTCAATAACTCAAAGATTCCTTAACATTGTATATGGGTTTGATTCAGATTCAAGAAAACAAATAACAAAATAAGGATATTGCATTGTAATAATGTTTTTATTTTTATTTTTATATCTCTTTTAGCCATCATCGTATACCAATCTTATATCTTTGTTCAAGATATAAAGCATCCTCTTAGAAGATAATATTATAAACAACGAGAACTTCATCAAATAATCAAGATGGAGAAGGTGTAAATCAACTACCATAGCATTGCTCCAGTTATAGGATTGTTTTTCACCCTAATTTCCGAATATGTATTACTCTGTAGATTCTTTTCAATAACTTTCTTTCTTCATAAAAGATAATATACAGTATGGAATATTGTTTCAATTTGAATTGAATATCAAAACAAAGTACCAAGGAAATTCACCAGGCTAAGAGCCAGAATAAGGTAAATAAGGTACAAGACATAATAGTAAAGGTTAATTGTTCAGGCACCAAGGAGTCATTGGCTTGATGGCCTGATCATGGTGTGGAGGTGTAGATGAACTTGTTAAAAAGAAATACAAGAATGTTGACATTTTGAGATCTTTTAAGAACATAATCATAGTTTTATGAAATGATGGTTGCATGTAATCTTCTTGAATATACGAAGGAGCTGTCTGCTTTGAGAATCCCGAATACCTGGGACTCACTCGATTGTGAAACCAAGAAGATGGGTGATGAGGTAAGAAAGGAATCCTCAATAGTATGAATCAGTATCAGTTATGACATTCAATATTTACCATTTAAACAAATTAATAACTCATGCATATTCCTGTTATGGTGATATCCTGCTGCCAAGTCGTATGGTGTGTTTAAAGATGTTTCGTGTCAATTTTGGGTAGGGAGGGTCTTTCTCATTAGAGATCGTGTGGGGATATCTTGTGGTCCGAGGTTGGGTGGTTAAGCCCCTGAAAATGTTTCACCTCACTCAAGATGTCGGAGATGAGACAAACAGAGATAAGTTATGCATTCAATTGTTTATTAGAAACAGGTATTATCATTTTTATTTATGAGGAGGTAAGATTGAATTGAGTTAAATCATTGTTATCATTATTTTACACCTGGATAGATTGTGATTTGTTTTCATTTATATGAATATTGAATATAAGTATAATTCTAATCTTGAGTTACTGTCATAGATAAGTAATCGAAAGGAAAAGAAATTCGAAGCCCTAATTAATTGTATGACAATTGGAACCTTAAATGATATAGTGGTAATGGAAGCCCTAATTGAATCTGTCGTTGTGGAAGCCCTAGATTAAATCCGTCGTCGCGGATGCCCTAAATTGAATCCGTGGTCGCGGAAGCCCTAAGTGGTAAAGCGTTTTCAGGAGTCCTAAATGAACTGATGGTAATTGATGCCCTAATTGGTACAGTGATTTGTGATGTCGTAATTTAAATTATAATGGTATTTAGTTGTAATCATCTTATGATTTTGAGATAGGGGTTTTTAGATGATAGTCGACTTGTGAAATTGTTATAGTGTATTTGTGGACTAACCCAGGTGGTTGCAAAAGCATCGCTAGTTGATTTGAACTCAGTTGTTTTGAGGCATGTGATTTCAATTTCTGAAGTAATTTCATTTAATGGTATTTCAAGTTTCTAGTTAAGAAAATTTGTCTAACTGATTTTAATAGTAAATCATATTCACATGAACATGAATGATGTAACTGCCTTCCTATGAAATGAAGTAATAACTGTTTACTTGAGTATGTTAAATGTTAATTTAGACCCGGGAAAATCAGGATGTTATGGTGCCAAGCTTTAAAACTTTACAAAATGCTAATATAAATATTGATAATTTGTTTCTCTATATGTCATATTTTCAGTTTAAGAACCCAGATGCCAGAAACTATAGTAAAAGCTCAAAGTCCAAATTTTAGAGTTAGACAGAATATAGAATCTACAAGTGCATCAAATTAAATTCAGATTGACCAAGATTGGTGATCTGAATTAGGATATTAATCTTCCCATCTTTTGAGTTATACGATGTTTGTAGTGAGAGTTGAGCTGAGGCTGCTACTTTGACCATGGCCAATAATCAATAAGCCTATGCCTGAAAATTCTGGCATTTCCTTTGCATTCTCTTGGAACATCTGAATGGGAACTTATGTGCATGTTATCTTGTGACATACTTTAATTCCAAGTACATTTTGAACCTTATTTTAGAATATTGACACGTTCTTCTATCTATTGGTAAGAGTCTGAAAAGATAACAAAAATAGAAGAAGTGCATTCAACAGGCCCATAATTGATCTAATATGCTCTGATAAGAACTTCTGGGTAAGGAAAGGATAAGCCTTACATTAATCTTTGAGAACTAATTTTATAGCTCTTTCAACAGAACAATACAAATAAAAGACATTACACAAAACTTTAGGTTATGAGATAATTATAGCCCTCATAAATGATCTTTGTCTACAATGTTATTACATATGAATTATTTTTCCCTAGGCTCAACATATAAAGGGCTTATTATATAATTTATAGCATATAAATTACATTACAAGTACAAGAATGCTAAAGAAATGTTAAGGATTTGGAACCATTTTATTTGTTGATGTTTTGATAGCTTTGGTAGGATAAACCTGTGAAGTCAAAAGAAATTAATATAATCACAATGATATATATATATATATAAGTATTAATTAATGTCATTATATTTATCATATTGTTGAATACAGATGTCCTGAAGGGACATGTCTATTTTCTTGGTTTATTCCTCATACAAGTACAAGGACGCTGCTATTTGGAAAAAATATACTAAAAATAAATGGCAATGTTAGTACATTTGCAGCATCCTGATAATTACCATGGTATCAAAGTAGGTCTTTTGTTGGAATGATTAACCGCACAATCTGACTGTAAACAACTGTCAAAAATTGTTGCTACTTTTCCGTAATGACTGAAATAATAAATATTTATTTGGCAAGTTAAATATTTAAAGTTCAGTCTCAGGGAAAGCCTCTGTAGAATTAATTATTCGAAGGGACAATAATATTTCCCTACATGGAAGTTTCACATATTTTTGGGATTTATCTAAAATTAGTTTCAGACGGGTCAATATATATTTCTAATTACTGTGAAAGTAGAATTATGATTTTACATTGCTAAACAATATTATGAGCAGTGATAATTATCGGTGGAGGGAATAATTCATAGTGTCGTGTCCAAGGATTTCAGGCTTTCCCTCTGCCGTAGAGATTGTTAGACATCCAAAGCATTACATATCTGACTTCGTTGGGCTGCTGTTATTATTTGAAACTTATACAACTTTTAGTTGGCGATCCATATTCATTTTGGCAAATCATTTGGTATTATTGAATAACAATATCAATTAGGTTGAAGCAATATTATCAGTTTTGATATTAATAGGTTGAACACATTGGTCACTCAACTAATAGTGGAGTAAATATTTGTGATACATTGTGATATTGGAGACGGAGATTGGTTGAGAAAATATGACCGGATATAGTATCGAGCTTTCTGAAAATACGAATGTAATGCGATATTATTTGATCAACACCGTAAATGACAAAATGATATCTCATGGAGTACTTTATATGGAGCAATTGATATGAATATGCCTTTGCATGGATGATATGGCTAGCTCAATGGCTCGTAGGAAATATGTGTTCGTGGTCTGATTGGATGCATAGCTACTTGGTGTCCCATTAATGTGGGTTGAAGTCAGATTCATTGCTGCGATGAGCACTTGGGAAAGTTGGCTTCTTGTAAATTGTGTGCTTTGAAGACAATAGAGTTAAACTCCTAGACAGAAATGTCGCACATTCTCGAAATAGAAATCTTTTTGAATTGAGGCTACCATATGGATGGTGGACCCAGCACTTCGAAAGTATAGATGGCCAGTGTCAACCCAAATGATATTCAAAATTTTAAACATCAATGAACACATAAGAATAAGGTAATACATATATATTTTCTCATAAGGTAAGTATGCTTTATTAAATTGAAATATTATAAATAACATGATAAAGGGAGAAATTCCTAATATTATTATTAGGAATATAAAATGGAATGAAATTCATAATTGAATATAAGTCTATATATGAATTTATACAATTGAGAATTATAATGTGAATCATGGTTATAATGAGATTTTTGTTGTTGTTATTAAAAGACATGAGTTAAACTACTAACATTTTTTATTTTTCTATAAGAGCTATGTGCCTTGATCTTTTCTTCTGAGAATGTTACTGTAGGAAGATGGAGATTGAGATTTAGAGGGAGCTTGACATTTCATTAGAGACAACCTTGAATGAGATGGAACAAATAGAGGATATGATTCAACCTTCAGTTATCCAGATGGAGTAAACCATGTTGAGATGGATTATCCAAGGACTGTGATTCATAAATATTCCTTGAGAGTATGTGACTTTTATGGGCCTACGGCTTGTATACATCATGAGGAAATGACGTCTTCCAAATGATGTCACTTGTATTTGAAGAAGTTGTTATAAGGTGATGATCTTACAATAACTTGTATTATGAGATCAACAAATTGAGTAAATGGTGAATATCTTGATTCTCAACATTCTAGGAGACCATTGCTCAGAATATTTGGTGAATATCATTGATATTGTGGGAGGCCAATAGTCTTGATAACAGATGTGATATCAAACCTTATTTTGAGTAATTGGTGAATATCGTATGATATTCTACGAGACCAATACTCGTGATGTCAAATATGATATCACACCTTATTTGAGTACTTGGTGAATATCAGATGACGATATTTTCAGAGGCCAATACTCTTGATATCAGATGTGATATTTAAACCTTTTGAGTACTTGGTGAATATTGTTGATATTGTGGGAGGCCAATACTT
This sequence comes from Cupressus sempervirens, assembly GCA_028749045.1. Classification (NCBI taxonomy): domain Eukaryota; kingdom Viridiplantae; phylum Streptophyta; class Pinopsida; order Cupressales; family Cupressaceae; genus Cupressus; species Cupressus sempervirens. The sequence continues at coordinate 545,041,072 of CM053786.1, forward strand.
GTAATATCATTTGTGATATCAAAATGATAGATATCATTTGATCAAAATTTTTTTATTTAATTTTTTTTTTTGCCATACCTAATATTACCAATGGTGTAATACATGTCTTGTGTTTATCTTCCCTAGCTAAGAGGAAGTTTTGATGTTTTGATAGCTTTGGTAGGATAAACTTGTTAAGTCAAAAGAAATTAATATAATCACAATGTTATATTTATCATATTGTTGAATAGAGATGTCTTGAAGGGACATGTCTATTCTCTTGGTTTATTCCTCATACAAATACAAGGATGCTGTTATTTGAAAAACATATACTAAAAATAAATGGCAATGTTAGTACATTTGCAGCATCCTGATAATTTAACAATATTGCCCTAGTGAATTTCTCTCAATAGAGACAAAGAAGGAAAAAATAATCTTCGAGTTAGTGTGAAGACTTGGTAAGCTAACGAAGTTTCACATTGCAAAGTAGACAAAAAATTATTAATTCCAATCTCTTTCATGTTCTCATTAATGTTTTTTCTTTTAATTTTTAAATACTCTAATGGAGTTTCTATAGCACCCCCATCCTTGATATTAAAACAATTACAGAGCGGACTTTTTCACTTAGTAAAAGCTATCAAAAAATTCCTCCAAAAAGTAGACACCTACTAATAAAAGATAATACATCAGATTGTTAATAATTGCAATTGCAGCAAACCTCTCAAAACCCTAGACAACACACTCATGTAGACATCAAAACTGCCGTTAACATATACACAGAACAGTACAAAACATAGTAGCAAACTTGATGTGTTAAACATTACACCAATCCTCATTTCGCATTGCCACTTGGTGAGGCATGTCTTGTGTCAACCACCTCTACCTAAGCCTCATCTTCATTGATTGACCTTCCCCTTTGATTCTTGCTAGAGATGGAAACACAAGCCATAACAATTCTTTTGTCGGTGCCTTGATTTGAGTATGGAAGGAACACAAGAAATCTGAATGATCTAATCTTCCAACTCCTAGAAGCCTTCAAACATGATGGACATGCAAATCGGCCAAAACTTTACCATCAGATTTATAATAGGCATAGAAGACCCTTATCTTGCTCCTTAGGTCCTCATTCACATTAACTGGATCTGATTGGATGAGAAGATAAAGCTGAGCCTACACTCTTCAAGTGCTAGGGCTTGCAATTATTGTCCCACCTTCATACTTATATGTTGAACCTTCATACTAGAGAATCGATCTAGTAGAAAAAGTGAAAATGTCATACAATATTTTGGAGATAATCTGCAAGAATGGAGATAATACCCCCTTTAGTTGCAATTTTGGAGTGACAACCTTCCACTAGAGCTTGGTCCCTCACTCATACTTAGAAAACCCCTAGAGTAGTTGATTATTGACAAGCACAATACATTGCAAACATATATCAAAGATATGACCCCAAGACATTTGCACTCCATCTTGAAGCTCTAGTGGTTGCTCTCAATAATAAACCAGGAATATAACCCTAGGCTAATAGCAAATGCACACTGCAAGAAGCTTATGACCATCGCCTTTCTAACAAAATGGAATTGCATGCTTTTCAATCTTTTATAATAACATAAAAATTGTGTCATCTTCTTACAGAATGGCATTAAAGTGCCGTGCAAAGGCCAATCAACTTTATAATGTGCCAATTCTTTCACCCAAGACATTCGCTGTCAAAATTGGACTTATAGCTTTTGTGGCAATGTAAGTGCAATGCCAACAAGCTGCATTACGTTACTATGCAGTTGAGATGTCATGACAGAACACAAAGACTCTCAGGGTAGGTAACACCAATGCGCAAAGCATAGCAACACATCCAAAAGACTTAATTGTATTGTGTACTATGCACTCAAGATGTCATGACAGAACACAAAGACACTTGGGGTAGATAACACCAATGCACAAAGCATAGCAACACATGTAGAAGGCTTAACCATATTGTGTAATATGGTCACCAACAATGATAGAGTTTTCTCAATGATGGAAACTTGACAATAACCCATGATCATGCTCTGTTATCAATGCAAGAGTTGGAGTGAGACTAACACATTGCATCATTCCACATCCCAAGGTGACTCAATCAACATCCAAGAGGATGTGGAATCAACATCTAAACACTAAGACTACCCCCTCAAGTGGTAGGTCAAGAGGGAGATATGAAGTCTCAACCAATTGAATTCCCAACTAGTTGATTGGGTGCAAAGGCACAAAAACCAACATAGAGAAGTGGATAGCCTCAACCAATTTGATTGGGTGCAAAGACACAAAAACCAACATAGGTGATGGAGCTCTAATTTTAGAGGCTCCATTTTTGCATAAGATGAAGCTGATCCCTTGAGTGAGAGCGTCTCTCTAGCAAAGAAGGCACAATCGGTTTCAGAGAATGTTGCAGATGGGGCTATAGGAAAAGTCCCTGTTAGTGATAACAATAGAAAAGGTCTAGTTATAGATGAAAATGATGATGAAGAAGGAGACTCAAACTTAGATTTGACATGGGAAAATCTAGAAATTGGTAGAGTAACTCTTGATAAACAGTGTTAGTAAACATATTTGTCCTTGACTCTTAAATGCCAAAAAAGAAGAACAAACAAAACTAATAGTTGGATGAGTTATCATAGGCAAGTAACTCTCCTTTGAATTGAGAGGTATAGCACCCTCGTTGAAAGATTTAACCTGAAGATACCAAGGGTTTCTGACATTCATTCATAAGCATAAAATGAATGCGTTTGCTAGATTTATAGGTTAGAATAAAGAAAGAAAGATCAGCAAACAGCCACACAACCATTCATTCAATCCTTCCTTAAATCACAGATAAAATGAAGGATTACGTTATTTATTCTACAAACTATAAGCAACACAAGACTGCATCCAAAACACGAAAGATATGACCACATGATTAGTATCAATCCAAGAAAGATATATTCAGACTACACGATCTGAGAGATATAAACTTATCTTTGCTTTATACACAAAACAAAAGAAACCACATGATTTCCCTGTCCCTGTGATTACAATCAATATTTGCAGAAAAATAAATAACCTTCTCCTATCTCCCTATTACAACCATAAAATGTGCCCCTTTTCTAGCAGCCACATGACATGCAGAAAAAGGAGGACCCCTCTTACCTCATTTAATTCTCTATTTAACATCTTTACCTGTCCGTGACCCTTTAGTTACCAATGTAACTGATTCCTGGAATTAAAGCCTTTAATCACTTCTTAATGATAATTTGTTTTACTCCCTTCGAATCCTAATCCCTTTTCTTTAACATCTTGACCGTTTTAATGATATAATCCTTCATTGGGCTTCCTCTAATAATTAGGGAATTTGTAACTATAAATTACATGCCCATGTTGCATGACAGGTGTTATTATTCAACATTGGTATTTTAATGCACTGATATCTCCATTGGATTCGATATGAATGATTCCACAAGGTTTGCAACAACCTTATAAATATTGGCATTGGTGGAATCTCGACTCTTTGTTTCCAAAGATACAACTGACCTGGGGATGCTTTGTCATTTGGTATTAGTAACATTTGTATTCAAACATCTTTCACTTTCTTATTTGCATTGAGACACGTTATCATAGGATGCCATTATTCGTGATACCATATGACATTTGTGTATCAGATATTTGTTTTGCACCCTGCTTTTATAAGCAACCTTATCTTTGACCATTTCTGATAACATCATTCATCAGAGCAATCAACTTACCTATGATTCCAAACTATATGCCGAGAGTGGATCTTTGACGACGAGAATGCAGAATTCATGGTCGTGACTCTCACCTTGTTCGGTGTTGAGCATTAATTTAAGTTAAAACCATCGACCTTGAATATGTAAGCCATGCCTCCTTTGGGATTATCTTCTAATCAATCATCGATCGCCTTCACATGCTCTTTTCTGGCTGTCTCCATGTGTATTTCAATACGCCTTTGATACTTGGCAAACCATCTTGCACCGATTGTCGATATCCATCGGGTCTTGTCCTTTCAAGATTCAATATCTCTACCCCTCTACCGTAGCTTGGATTTTATCACGCTAGTGGCAACGGGCATTTTGTCAAACATTTTGATGAAAATCGTGCCTAAGGTGTTCCATGTCGTTGTTTTAATGGAATCTTCAAACCCAAAGCTTCAAGCTCATCAGTATTCTTTTAGACGATGCCTTCCTTTGACCATGCTATCAGATGGGTATGTGACGTTATGGGATGATTTTTTGATTAGAGATCTCACTCTTCCAATTATGCTTTGTATAATGATACGCCACCATTAGGGAATGGACCACACATTTTGCACAGGTAGTAATTTTGTCAAACATTTCACCTATGTCTCTTATACTTCTTAATTCTTGTGCTCAAACACGCTCGTGTGATACACTTGGTGATTCTCGGGTTTACAAGAGTCTTCTCCTATGATCCAATTGATCATATTCTTGTGTCGATAGTGCTCAATACGTATGTGCTCGGGCTGATCCATTCTTTTTATAGCTATGAGGCCCCTTTACTTTGGAATCTGCCTTTATTATCCATATTATCCATGTACTCATTAAATTCTATTAGAGTCATGTAAGCATTGGGTGCTCATTAAATTTTGTCAGAGTTTTGTTAGTCTTCAAGTGATCTCCTTCTTGAGCTTTATTCTGTTCATTAGTTTGACCTCCATTTGATGTCTTGACAACTCTACAAACCACCAATCGCTCCAACACAAATTGCACCAAGATACATTGAATCTCTCTGAATGCTTTGAAAATCTTTTTCTTGAACTTGTATGTCATAAAATAGAATGCTTATTAAATTTTTGAAATTTTCATTAGACAGGCCAAAGTCAGATTAGATGCTTTAAAGTTAAATAAGTGTTTGAGTCTACTAGCCTTTGACGTAAGGTTGTAATCGTACAACTTCCATTCAGTGCATTGTAGCAATATGTAATAACTAAATGTCTTTTTCGTTCCAATGTGATGCTCATTTTCGTATACTTTTGTGATGCCCGAGCGCTTCCAGTAACAATCTTTCTTTGACGTCGTTCTCCAAGTTTTGTTACTTTTGGGATACTTTTTCTCCAAGTTGGTGAAGAAATACCATTCTTTTTGTTCCGTTTCTATGAACGAAATCTTACATTTCGCTGTGCATTCACACAAAAAAGAAAAAAGAAAACAATAAAATCAAACAGATATATATAGATAATATCGATGACACCTTGCATAAGAACATTGCTATACTATTTAAAATACTTTGAAACTTCGAAGGTTCAGTGCCATATAGATCAATATCCTTGATAACATCTGAGTCAATCATTTATGAAGCAACTCTCTTCCTCAGATAATCATATCTGAAGAGAGTCGCTTCAGAAACGATTGACTTGAACGTTTTCAAGGATATAGATCTTTATGACACTGAACCTTCGCAACTTCAAAGTATTTTAAATAGTATAGTAATGTTCTTCTTATGCAAGGTGCTATAGATATTATCTATATATATTTGTTTGCTTTTAGTGTTTTCATTTTTCTTTTTTGTGTGAATGCATAGTGAAATGTAAGATTTCGTTCGTAGAAATGGAACAAGAAGAATGGCATTCCTTCACCACCTTGGAGAAAAAGTATCCCAAGAGCAGTAAAAATCGGAGAACCATGTCAAAGAAACATTGTTACTGGAAGAACTCGGGCAATGACACAGAAGTACACGAAAAGGGGCATCACGTTGGAATGAAAAAGACATTTAGTTATTACATATTGCTACAATGCACTGAATGGAAGCTGCACGAGTACATCCTTATATCAGAGGCAAGTAGACTCAAACACTTATTTAACTTTAAAGCATCTAATCTGACTTTGGCTTGTCTGATGAAAATTTCAAAAATTTAATGAGCATTCTATTTTATGGCATACAAGTTCAAGAAAAATATTTTCAAAGCATCCAGAGAGGTTCAATATCTTGGTGCAATTTGTACAGGAGTGATTGGTGGTTTACAAAGTTTTCAAGACATCAAAAGGAGGTCAAAGTAATGAACAGAATGAAGCCCAGGAGGGAGATCAAGTGAAGACTAATGAAACTCTGATAGAATTTAATGAGCACCCAATGCCTGACAACATGACTCTAACATATTTTAATGAGGACAAATAATCAATCTCCCCCATTGTAATTGGAAAATTATACAACAAACAAAAAGAATCTATCCTCGTATTGAGAAAGAAATTTGACAAAAACAAATAAAAGAATGAAGCTTTATGGACTTCAAACCAAGTAATCAAAAGGGAAGAACTACAAAAGTTTGGAGAAAGAAGATAACTAAAGGAGTAGAAGCAACCAGTGCAAGTGCAACTTGCAGTCCATACACCTCCTAGTTTGTAAGGAGAAGAATGAACTTAGGGGGAGATATAAATTTTCTTCATTAAACCCTTGGAGAAAAGAACAAGATGACTCAAGACATGTTGATGTTTTGAAAATTATATTCAAGAGTTTGAAAAGTTCATTGCATTGATGTCAAAGATTGCAGGAGGAACATTCAAAGAGGCACATGCATTAATGGCAGTCCTTGAGCATGTAGGATCATTGAAGAATCCTTCTTAGTAGGAGTACTAGAGAACCTTACATGCAATTGATGGGTTGGAAGATAAGAGTTTGATGATCATCCCTTTTCCATTGATGTCAAAGGGGGAGAGATATAGAAAGGAGGAGAACTAAAAGAGATGAGATTGCCATCAATGACAAAGGGGGAGATTGATCTAGAGATATTGTCATTGATGCCAGAGAACAAAACAATAAATATAAACACCATCAATGTCAAAGGTATGAATACGAGGCAAATTAATATTATGGACAATATATACATTTCTTGGCACTTGAACTTTGCAAATAATTTTGAATGCACACACCATAGTTAAGCTTGAAGGAGAGTTTAATCTACTGCAGATTGCAATATGATAGAGATATGGAGTTCCTTACATTGAGAAAAAAGAAACATCATCAACAGTTGGAGATATATATATATATATATAGTGACAAAACTATTGATTTTCATGGTAACACATTTTATGTAGAAATCCTAGAACAACATGAGGAAGGTTTGTGATGAGAAACTTGAATGGGGATTTGATGTATGGGGGTCTTTTCTTCTTTAGTGCTCAAGCAAATAATGAAGTAGATGGAAAGCTCTCATCGCTGGTTGAGGAGTGTTGAGATAATGGGTGTCGCACACATTGCATAATATTTTTATATTGTATTATTTAATTTTATTATGTAATTTTGCACCTAGATGGCCCAAGGGTAGTGGTAGAGACAAGACAAAAGGCAAAAAGGCAAGAGTTGAGCGGGATGAGGCTTGATAGGCTAGCCAAAGGAGCATTTGTGAAAGTTGGAAGCATGGTATGGGATGTGTGGATTCATGCTTGTTCACATGGATTGTTCGGTTGTGGTTATGGCTTTGAAGGCTTTAATGGCTGTATTGCAATGGTATTTTTGCTGAATAAGATGGATGCTTTTGGAGGTTGAGTTTTTTTCGTCAATGAGGGTTTCCCAGAGTATATCTTTTGTCACATTTGCTGTGGTTATGTTGCCTATTCTCTTGCATGTGGATTATAATTACATATTTATTTTAGATCTATTATGGGTTATTTGGAAACGGTTATATTTTTTATTGGAAGTTCCCTTACAAGGAGTCGATTCCTCTCTTAAGCTCTCTAAGATAATAATGAAAGTTAATTCCTTGCTAGTGACCAGTGCAATAAAAAAGTAAGGCATACCGACCTAAAAGAATGGGCTTGTAGAAGTTAAATTCTTCAATGAAAATTTTGATTTGATCGGGAATGCACAATGCAAACACCATCTTTTGAATAGAGTGGCATATTGCTTAGGCATTATTGAACCCACTGTTCAGTTTTGCATATAAAGATTTTGGTGATCTTTCATCACCAAGAGGATTTTGCTGATTATTGCAAGGCCTGGCAATGGTTGTAAAATGCAAAGCATCTAGAAGGACTTCACCCCTTAAGTAGAGCTTCATTGCTAGGTTTGGTGCCTTTGGCTGAAATTTTGGAAGGAAAGAGGTAGCCAAGCAAGTCCAATAGGTCCCTTTCACATTTTTTTTAATCTTGATCTGCATCAAATCCTGAATTCCAAGTCTTTATGTCTTGCTGCCTTAAGCACCTTTGGGTGAAGTCCTCTTTGTTGCAAACCTCAGTTACTAGTTCAAGCTCGGGTTCAAGTTCAGGTTCTAAGAACTAGTTTACTGAATTCCAAGTCTTTATGTCTTGCTGCCTTAAGCACCTTTGGGTGAAGTCCTCTTTGTTGCAAACCTCAGTTACTAGTTCAAGCTCGGGTTCAAGTTCAGGTTCTAAGAACTACTTTACTGGCAAGGCAAAATTTTGAAATGGGTTTTGGCTTTGTTTGGGTTCGTTAATACAAAAACAGGCAAAATATACACACACACACATGTATGCAGCCTAGAAGAATGAATTAAGATTAGAATGCCACATAGTATCATAAAAACAACATAAACACTATAAACTTGTACTCATAGCATTATATCTATTATTAACACCAGAGTACTAAAATAATATCGAGTTCAAGTATCATTGTTTTAACTTTCAACGATTAGAACTTAGTATTTCAATTGTCTAATGGATTATCTAAATTTACATCTTTTTCTTCTCCATCATCATCAAAGGCATTAGTTGATTCACAAACAATGCTGATGTCAATGGGACCGGCCACACTAATAACATTCCTACTTACCAAGTTGTCCAACACTTATTACTTTTTCATTTCACAGAGAGCTTGTTTCTTTGTAATTAGCATCCTACTTCGAAAATGTTATTTAAGGAGCTTACAACTCCCTATACCAATTGAAGATATTGTTTGATAGTTAAAATATGATTCATCGCTATACAAAGCTTCCAAGTAATTAGATAGGGGTCATTATCAACAATTGGATATATAAATTTCACTGGAGGAAATCTTGAGGGCTAGTTTAATTTTATGTAATAAATTTCCGAACTTCAGCAAATTTGTTTTGTAATGTTAAAGATCTTTAGTCAAATTCTGTAATAATCAATTTCTGCACTAAATTATAGAGTGTTTTTCATTGGAACTATACTTGGTTTGCACTCAGTCTGCCAAGGATCGACCTAGGTCGGGCCTGGAGGAACCAGCCTGCCTGCCTTCGAACCCAAGTGGAATCCAAAAGGGAATCGGGACCAAGACCAAGGACCGGTTCAAAATTCGCCTAGTTTGAAGGGCCAGGGGGAGAACTGGGTACTTAGTTGCAAAATAATAGCCTGCAGAGGGAATTTAGAAGGCCTAACTAAACCTAACCAGAAGATAAGTTTCTATAGACCTAGGTAAACATAAAACCAAACAGAGTAAAATTGTAAACAAAAATTTATAAACATGCACAGTTTTACATTAAATGTAAATTGGTGAAAGACTATGATTTTGCCATGGATGCAAGTCTTGCAATGTCCACAACTAAGCCTCATAGTGAGATTTTCAAATATTCGGAGTGAGATTTGCAGATATTAAGGATGATAAATGATCAAAAGCAGAAATGATATGCTAAAGTAGAGACCTATATTAATTTGCAACAAGATTTGAATGAATTACAAAGACATGCTCCTTGGTCGCCAAAGTACAGACCAACATATTGGCATTAATTGGAGTGATTAAACAAATGAAACATCACACAATTTCATAAAACAAACAACTAAACTGCATTCCAAGGTACAATTCAGGAAAAAATGATTTCACCAATACAAATTTTGACAAGTGCTTTTGACAAGTGCTTTTTTTGATGATAAAAAAACTTACACAATCGAATCCAGAAGCAACATCATCATTAACAATGGATTGTGGAAACTTGATATTATTAAGTGCTTTTCCTGTCAATTTACTTGATGAAATTAGATACATGCAATCATTGAATAACTTCAACTGAATAACAGTTTCTGCTGTATAAACTTAGCATCAACTACTCTGTTTAGAATCTTTCGAGGGTCATTTGAAGGGATTAAAATGGTGATTAAATACTCTTAATAAGCACCTTTTTAAAGCTTTATTATCCCCAGATACTATATTACTGAGTCCTATTTTGCCCCTGGTCCACACGTTGGTTCTGTCCTAGTTGTCCTATGCTGGTTAGTACCTAGGTATGCCCAAGGTACTGACTGGGTGCTGAGGTCCTGTGCGGGCCCCTTCTGTCAAGAATTTTCCGCTAGAGATATGTTTTCCATAGGCAAAGTCTGTCTGTCTTATACATGAGCAGAGGAATGGTATCTGTAGGCAAGAATCTTGCTAAAAGTTTTGAACAGAAGCAATCAATTCTATATATACCTTTCTAAAGAAGTCTTACAAAGGCAGTGAGGAATATGCACCTGAGGGGGAACAGGCTAGAGCATGTAGTAGTTATGAATGTGATTATGTATAGTTACTAAAGAAAAAACAACAGTCTGGAAGACAAGTAGAAAAAGTATCTTTGTTGGATATACTGAAGTTTCTTATCAATGTATTGACCTTTTGATCTTGAAAACAGGGACACACTTTAATCAAGAGAGATTAAATTTGATATAGTGAGGCTAAATAACCAGATTGGCTTGCCAAGCAATGACTCATCTAACAATAGTCATGGAGATTGCAATAGACAGATGGGGCTATCCTAAATGAAGAAATGTTGGGAATACTATTGATGAAATTGACAGTAGGAATTCGTTACACCGTTTGATTGGTTATGTTGGTTCCCAAAACCACACATTGGAAATCCAAGAGCTTTGCCAATTCTCCAACAAGATTACTCAATTAGTGTTGGCCAATGAATGGGAATAATTATGATTTATTCCCATGCACTTTTGGCTTCGCTAAACCTAGGCGGGTAAACCTCCTTGAACCCTGATTTCTTAGTTCAAAGCTTTTCTATAGCGAATTCAAACTTTGTGAATTCTTTACGTTGGCAAACTCTTTGAACTTGATCAAAATAAAGATATATGAATGCTTTGATATTTTACTTGTGAAATGAATATTATTAAAATGAAAGGAATAGTGTTTGAGTTATGGATATGGCAGAATATTGAACTTGAAGGCAGAAGACATCAACCCACTTCTATGAAATAAATTGCAGACTCGTCCCTTATCCAGTCTTGGGCAAATAGAGCCAAACTTTCTCCACACCCTTATATACAACCTTGAGAGACAGTGTTGTACCATCCACTACTTTATAGACTGAAGCTTTAATTAGCAATACAAGTCCTAGTCTAATTGAATTGAATTTCTTTGGGGAAACCAATTAGACAAAATTCACATAGACAACATTTCATATGCAAATTCTCATAATCGAAGACTTGTATTAATTTCTTCACCGTTAGTAGCAATTGATTTTTAGATGAATAATCACAAGGCATAAATATGAACAAAGTATTTGAAGTTTGATTTTCAAGATGAACAAAGAAAACAGGGTTCTTGCATTAAATTTCAAAAACGAATATAAATAGTCTGTGCTTCATTTACTATATTCAATCCACCCAAACTTAAAAAATATCTATTCCTTTTTTTAATTCTGTTTCCAGCTGCTCTACTTCTATTGCTGCCCTCTTTTGACAAGCAAGCCATCCCTTATTTATGATGGATAAAGAAACATATCCTTTCCTTATTATTTAGTTAATCGCACCTCTCCTTCAAATCCCGTCAAGTGAGGTTTTTTAATCCAACTGCTAGTTGCTCTTAATCAGATCATATTATTATCAAAAGCAATATATTAGATGAATATCTCCAGGCGCCTTTCATATTCATACAAACTCACACCTTTTTTTTTCTTTCTTTTCTGTAATTTATTAGAAACAATAAAATATGAGAGGCTGCATATACATATTATTCTGGACATCATTGCTTCTTTCTATTTATATACCCATTGTTGCCTTTGAAGTTTTCTCTTCTCCATTGTTAGCATGGAAAAGCAATCTTCTATGTTCTTCATTTCTCCTTCAAGACTGAGACTCAAAATTACTCTGATGAAACTCCAATTTCTGTGTTTGAACTTCTCAGATGGAGACTTTGATACACTTTGTCCAAATAAATTGAAACATCTGTTTTGCTTGTTGCCTCGCATATACTTGTTTTATTTATGATATTTACTATCAAACAGATCGCTAACAACTTTATCAATACTTTATGGTGTGCTTGATAATTTATGATCTGGACACTGCCTTCCACAGATTTGATATGTGATAAACCATCCTGGAGCCCACGTACTTATCATGCCATCCTCATATACTTGCTGCTGTTGAAAACCTAAGGCATTATACATTGTTGTTGTCTATGCGTAATTAATGTTTCTAGTTTGGTTTGTTCTTTGCTTCATATTCTAATCGAAACATTTCCATCAATATACTGTTGTATGTCTTTCATTGGGCGCTATATTCATTATATCCTTTGGAATGAATCACTGCCATCCGTTTAAGTTTTGAGTCACAAACTGCATTTCTTATTTTGCCAATTATTTTAGGTGCCACCTTTGGACTAGACTTCCCATTACAGTTGCAGAGAGAGATAAGTGAAAATTTGTACTTATCTCTCTCTGGAACTGTTAAGTTCAGAAATTTGCACCCAACCAGATTTCAACGAAAAGAACTAGAAATTTCAGGTAACATTGAACCACTCATAGGCAGTGGGATTTTCCTATGAAATCGAGTGGATCTCCAGGTTATAGGCCGGCTCCTTGGGATAATCACTTAAGCTCTTGTAACTAAAATGAACTGAACTTGGTAGGAAAAGGGAGAAAGATGCAGAAACAAATCTAAAACTGAACCTAGCTAATAAGTGATACTCCAAAACTTATGAATACTTAAGATATGAGTGTTATCAAAACAGTGAAACTCCCTTTGCTTATCAATACTTAGATCCTATACTGGCTTGCATTAATACTTCATAATAATGTCTTGATAATGAGAGTTAAGGAACATGAAGATGTTCACATAACAGTCCCAAAATGAAAGACACAAACTATAACCTGCAAGCAAAAGTACAAACTGAACTAGGTGATAACTGAGACAGAGTGAGAAGGAATCCTAAAAATTCACTTAATACTTTATCAATCAGATATTACTCACACACAGCAACAGAAAGGATGAAGGCTGGATCAGAAAAATATCACTAAATGAGTCAAATGCATATATCAAGTATCCCAAAAATGAATTATAAAATGATGCAGAAAATGCCAAGGACACATAAATATGTCACAAAATTCCTCTCTACATAATCAGAACTCTCTTACAATCGTAGTCTGAAAGACTAAGTAGCAATCCTTTTGGGCCGAATCCATGAAAGAAGGCTCCAAAAAAGGAGTCAATCCAAAGAAATCCAATATCATCCCACAGTGCATTGCCTTCTACTAGTGCTAAGAAACCCTTCATTGTCTTTATTGGAGGCCATATACCACCACTTTTTTCTGCTGCATTGAGTATGGCATTAAAATCTCCTCCCAATACAAATTCTGGATATTGATGCCTTTGAATAGTTTGTGTTTAAGTGCCCTAGAGTCTTCTTTTATCATTAGGTTGGTGAGGACCATATACATTAATGAGATAAAATCAGATATCAAAGCTTTGAATCTTCAATAATTGCCAATTAGTTTTTTGATCCAATAGCTGTGCTTGAATAACTTTAGGATTCCATAGGACCCCATTGCCACCCAAGGCACCTTGTACCGGCATGTGCATAGATTTCCAATTATTCCATTTTCCCAAAATTTTATAATAACAATCTTGAGATAGTATTGTTTCTTGGAGTAGAACAATATCTACTTAAAAAGAATCAAGTTGTCGCTTGATCCTAAGCCACATGTCAGAGGCATTAATGCCTCTGACATTCCACGATATAATCTTCATGGCTGACAAGGAGAACCTCTTGTTCTCCTTGTCATTCTTTTGGATGATGAGAACTCATCAAGTGTTGTCTTCTTCCTTTATTTTGGCGCTTTTTGGAGGTCTACCTCTTGGCTGGGGTGTCTTTTTACCTGCCATAATCTCCTTGGGGGTCTTTGCTAATGACAAAATCTTAGAATAGTCAAAAGCTATCTTGCCGATATTGTTGGTTGTCTCTAATGCATTGGTTGCATCTATATGTTCTATCTCTATATTTGCTTGCTTGCTGATATAATTGGTTGTCTCTAATACATTGGCTGCATCTGTATGTTCTGACTCTATCCCTGCCCGTTGAGGCAATTGGCAGTTAAAATCCTGATTGATCTGAAGGTCATAGGAAGGATTAAGAATAGCCCTTTGGTCCTTCTCAATACACTGTTGACTGTCCTGAATGTCATGAAAAACCTTATCATTAACTACCCAAGCTGGACAGTCAACCACCTCTTCTTGAATCAAAGATTCCTCTGTATGAAAGTGAATGTTTTGATTAAGTTCTGATGATACAACAGCTTGCAAGTCCTTATCCTTTACAAAGCAAACTCCTTCATCAGCAATTTCAGGAATAATTGTAGTTGCTAGTCCTGTAAGCAAATCGTCTGCCATTAGATGCAACTGAGCCTCTGTAGGTTGTTGCAATACTTCAACTGATTTTGCTTGAGGAATGTGGATAGGTTTATTAACAAACATTATCTCATGTACCACTCAATCCATACACTCCTGCACCTCGCTGTTGTGTTGGTTCACATTCAGATAAGCTGGTAATGATAAATAGTTGGTGCATTTAAATCCCCAATTCCAGGGACTCCCAAAAATTCTAAACATGATAAGCAATGTGTAAATTACTTCCTGCACTTGAAGATAAAACTTAGTCCTTTGTGGCAAACAATCATAAAATCCTTGTCAGGCATTTGGTTGGACAAAGATATGTTCTCATCTTCAACCTCCTTTATAACTCGAGATGGCTGTTGGGAAAAAGAGCATTTAAATGGATTGGTTGCCCAATCTTTATAGACTAGTATCGCTTCATGTGACATGTTCTGACATTGTGTGTTAAAGTGCCACAGAACATCTTCAAACATTTGAAGAATAGTCTCATTCTGCACTACAATCTGCTGATCCCAAGAACCCAAACTTGTATTAATAATAATCTGATCTGGCAGCTGTGTAGTTTCACTAATAAGGAGGCAAACCCTCACACCACGATTAGAGTATTCATAAACTGTAAAATCATGTTTCACAAAAATTCCTAATTTATTAGCCAACAGTTCTATAATTGCCGGACCCTGGTACTCAAGAGGCAAAGCAGGGAATGATATCCACAGAGGTTTAAATGGGAGCAAGGAGGGATCGGGTTTAAAATTTGGGACCCATGCTGCTGTTGTGATACACGAGCCTTTACAAACCACACTTTAAAGTTCTAAACTTCATCCCTGAATTTCTTTGACTGAAAAATTAGAATGAAAGTTTTATGTTCAGAGTCTAAGAGAAACCCGTCTTTGATCCCCTGACATTTTGCTTTTGCCCAGTCCATAATTTCTGATAATTGCAGATGGGTGTTTGAACACAATGTTTTACGTGGAAACCCAATGGGGGAGAAATATATGGCAAGTAAATGCTTTTCTATAATCTTTTATTCTTTTTCAATAATTTGCATGCTCCAAACTCTATATTTATGAGCATCGACTCAACTCCCACACTTTGCAGCCACCAACCTACTGGAAGCACCAACCCCCCACTTCTGTCTGCATGAATACCAACTCACTGCACACATATTTATTTTCCACCTTGCTTACGTTGCTCGTCTTCAATTGATGATGGATCTTTAACTTGCTCTGCAAATCTGAATGCTTTCCCTTCTTTATAATTCTTCCTATTATGCTTTCAATTAAATATATATTTTGCTTTTTACACCACTCACATATCGTTGACTTATCCCTGATTTTTAATTTTTTCATCTTACATTTCATTTATATTCTTCTCATAACACTCATTCCATTTTGGATTAGAGTAACTCCCATTTATATTCTATCCAATAGATGTGACTTTTTAAAATGAAAAGTCATATATAAAAATAAAAACACTTCGTAATAAAGCCTTTTTCTCTTAATATAATTATAGCTTCACATAAAAATTACTTTAGTATTTAATTTTCAAATAATTCATTCTCAAACGCTTTTCCACCCATTATGCACATTTTGACCTTATTTGTCTTTCAACAATAAATTATCGTTGATTATTGATTATTTTATCGCTAGTATAACTCTGGGAAATCTGTGTCATCCATGTCATCACTGTGATGTGCAACTTAAACTCTTGATCATATGCCCTGTGACTCCAGATGGCCTTTTAAGAACAGGGCCTCGATGTCATTGGTCTTGTCTGATTCATGAGTCTTTCATTGTCCTAGCAAATTGTAATTCACTGTTTTCGCTGAACAAACTGGCATGAACATGACATCCTTTGACTAATATATATTCTCCTCTTAATTTATTTCTTACTAAAACAAATGTATGAGCTTTTTCAATCTTTACAAACTGATAAATACAATCACTGACGGCACGTATCTTTTCATGTTGACACAGCAGACTGGCATACAATTTATCCAAATATATCTTCTCCCTTTCATAAATCTTTTGGTATTACTGATCTTTTCTTTATTGGGGTTTCTCTCCACATATCGCTGCATACAGTGCCTTCTTCTTGCCACATCTATTTCATATTCGATGGCATATGATATTATTGTTTGGAACTTTGTATCAATTCATACCTATCTTATATACAATATTTTCCCTTTCAAATCTCCAATATGCTGTACTGTATCGTTCCTGTTAGTTATTGGTTCATGAGTTTGCATGATATATGGTGGATGCCTTCATATTTCATGGATGCTTTTTTAAAGAATTGCAGTAGACTTATCTTCAAATTCATTTGCATCTACTGTAGTGATCTGTACTACATCTACTGTAGTAATATGGATACTTAACGCTGCTTCTTTAGTGCTGGGCAAATATTACTTTGACCATGTTCTGGACTTTCTATTCTGTATCAATAAGTTTGGCATGTCTTTGAATCTTTAACGCTGCATATAGTATATCATTGTTTTATTGTCTTTAGCAACCATACTGTGTGATGCTGACTTCTGTGGTTCATTTATGATGTTCAAACTCTGCGGGTTCATCGATTTTAGCAGAGAATATATATCTCTGTTGGCTGGTCTTTTAACACCAGCAATAGACACATAATTTTTTATGAGCCGTTACTCCCATATATGCCTTCATATATTTCTTTTAGATGTCATCAGATATTTTGTTCAGTGTGTCCAAGCAGTGTCTCCCATATATATGGAGAGACACTGCAGTGTCTCCCACATATTTTGTTCAGTGTTTATGAGCAGTTACTCCCGTATATGCCTCCATATATTTCTTTTAGATGTCATCACATATTTTGTTCAGTGTGTCCAAGCAGTGTCTCCCATGCTGACATATTCTGAGTATTGTCTTCTAAATACATGGAGTATGCCTTTGTGTCTGTTGTTTCGTCATACCATTTTCATCCATATATATTTCTGAATATTAGCACTGTAGTATACAGGATTGACATTCATTCAAACATTGATGTGGTTGGTTTGACATAGCCTCGTGCATCTCATTTTTATCTACTTGCTGATGCGATCACCGCCCAATGTTTTGTGACAAATGATGTTGTAAACATTGTTGCATATTTATTTTTAATGCTTTGACTCCTCGTAAAACCATCAATCATGTTTGGACTGCTGTAGAGTCATTAAACTGTAAGTCACCTTCATATCCCTCAAATTGTTTGTCTATGTTTGATAATGCAAACTCCCATGCCTTAGCTTGGTCAGTCAATTGAATATATTTGAATAACATGCTTTGGCTAATAATGATATCACTATCAATGTTACACTAGTTTTTTAACAATCTCGATTAGAGAACTTCGACATCAATGACAATACTTTCATCACACACAACCTCCTAATCTTGTTTGTGCTTTCAGAGCAACAATTTGGTGATACTTATCTTAATTTGCATACTTTATTCTTGTATTGTGATTTAACTTAGCTCTACATTAACATCTGATGGAGATGATTTTCGTTTTTTTTGCAGGGGCGACCCATTGTGGAGAGAAAGATGATGCATTATTCAAACATGCATAGCATTCTGTTAGTTGGAGAAGGGAACTTATCATTTTCTTCAGCATTGGCCACTGCATTTCAATCCGCAGAAAACATCGTAGCCTCTGGATAGTAAAGGTATCAATCATTACTTAAGAAATAAATACATAAAGGAATTATGCTTTGTTTTCTTTTTCCTAATCTTTTAACTTCCAAAATTTTAACTCTCCTTTTCAATGTTTTCAATGTAGAAAAAGGTTGAGAGTATATGATGCAGCTCATAGTTCGATTCAGAATTTGGAAAGTCGTGGGGCATTAGTACTATATGAGGTAGTTGCAACTAGACTTCACCAAACTGAAAAATTAAGCACAAGGAAGTTTGAGAGAATTGTTTTCAGTCTTCTTCATGGGGGGCATATTGGTGGTGGGGAATGTTGTAAAGAAGTCATCAAGAAGAACATAGATTGATAAATATGTTTTTCAAAGTGCTAAAGAGTTGTTGTTAGCAGCCCTTTTGCAATTGCAATTGGTATTATTCAAGAGTTGAAGAAATAAACATTTACAAATTTGTAATTCTGATTTCTGAAACAACAGATTATATTCTTCATTTTTTATTGTTGTGTTAAATTTCTAATAATGTAATATGTAAAGTTTTTATGATGTACGTTTCACACTTTCCATGATGGAATGATTTGTTAATCTTTGGTCCACTTCCTCTTTTATTTGTGTAACTAGGATAGTTTGATATTTGAAAACTAATAGACTCCTTTACATATTCCAAAAAATGGAATTTAAAAAACGAAGCAAATAAGAATGATCTATATGTAAAGGAGTTTATTAGTTTCCAAAGGGGAAGTGGATTGAAGATTAATAGATTATTCCTGTCACGGAGAGTGTGAAACGTACATCATAAAAATTTCACATTACATCATTAGAAACTTAACACAACAATAAAAAATAAATCATGTAATTTGCTGTTTCAAAAATCAGAATTAAAAATTTGTAAATGTTTATTTTTTCAACTTTTGAATGATACCAATCAAAATGGCAAAAAGGCTAACAACAACTCTTTAATACTTTTGAGAAACATATTTATCAATCCATTGTTCTTTTTGTTGACTTCTTTACTGCATTCCCTGCTCCGCATGAGTAAGATTGAAAACAACTTTATCAAATTTCCTTGAGCTTAAATTTTTAGTTTAGTGAATTCTGGTTGTATCCATCTCATATAGTACTTAATGCCCCTTGAAGTGGACCGAAGATTAACAAATCTCTCTCTAGAGAGAGATAGATATGTATATGCAGATGCACCTAAACGCATTCAAAATAAAAAATCGCGCATCAGAATATGACATCTGCATCAGCATCAAAACCAGAATCAGTAACTTATTTTTTTATACACTTTCTCATGAGTTCACCCTCTTGTTTTGTCAATGTGGGATTAAAAACATGACATTGTTTTTTCCTCGTACTTTCTCGTGGCCGCAATTTTTCCCAGCTCCCCTATCTTCCTGCGACTACTATTTTTTTTGCGAGTGTAATATATATATATATTTTTCCTTTACCTTTTATGCCTCCAATGTGTTATGAAATCAAGAGGAACTATTTTACTTAAATATTTCTTTTAAACAATAGATTATGCATTAGTAAAGTGAAATAATTAAATTTAACTTATAAAGCTTTATTAATGCATAACAAATTATCAATGATAAAATAAATGATCTTACTGATATTGAGTAATTTACCATTGACATACTACTACACTGGAAGTCCAAATATAGCCACAATGACTTAGTATAAATAGTAAGTTTTCCCAAGATTTCCTTAGAATACCCCAAAGTGAATTTTTACTTCCAAATATAGCCACAATGACTTAGTATAAATAGTAAGTTTGCCCAAGACTGCCTTAGGACACCCCAAAGTGAATTTTTATTGAAATTGTCTATAGACCAAAAAACCTCAAAGTCCCTTTTAGGTCTTGGTTACTCTACAAAACCAAGGGCAAATAGGATAGCGACAAAAATGTGTTGTGAACTCCATATTTCGAACTTAAAATGATATATCATAAATTTTAATTTAAAAGTTGAAATTCATTATAATAACCAAATACATAGCAAAGACTAGTGATGTCAGTTATTAATCTATTGTTAGGTAATTAGCCAGTAGGCTATCTTTATTGGCGAGACAAGCTGACGAAATTCAATTCATGATGTCAGGAAACAAAAAAAAGGGGGCACCTAAACATGAATTCCAACAGCTGTTAATGTTCCAGAATAAATACAATTAAAAGATGATGGATGAAACAAGAGATGCAGTGCGTCATAGTTCTTGCCTAACGCATAATGGTTGTAGAGGTGTACATGAGTGAGAATAAGGTTAAATAGTTCTAAATTAACATTGTGAATGCATTAATTTTTGCTTAGAAATGCTCTCGTGATCTGATAGGATGACTCATATTTTGTTGTTAAATTCTCGTCTTAAAAATGCAGTTGTGATTTGAAAGGATGGCTCATATTTTGTTGTTAAGTTCTCGTGTTATATTATTATATGTTTGGGCATTTAAACTCAATAATAAAGTTCCCAACTATGTATTATTCTCATCTTGATTATCAAATGGAAGTCACACTATTTTTAATCATTATATAGAGATAAATAGCAGTGTATAACAATAACAACATAAACATATATGCAAAGGAAAAAATGATAGATAATATATAGGAGGAAGAGGAAGAGGAAGAGGACAAGAGATAAAATAGTAAGATAAAGCAATACCATCATAAATTGTGAATTGTGTGTGTGTGAGAGATATTAAATATAATTATTTTTCTTAATAAAACAAATAGTAAAAATAAAATCATGGTTATGATAGAAAAAATAAATTAAATTATATTTTAATTAATGAAACTAAAAATTTAATTTTTATATTAAAACCCACATTTGTATAGGAAAAAATGAAATGTATTAAATATAAAACTAATTGTTTAATTTTACATTAGTTAGAGAAGGTTTACTATTTAATGTTTTGTATTTTCAATTTTTTTTATAAAATTAAGTAATTTTTAATTTTAAAATAATATCTATATAATTTAATATGTATATTTGGAAATAATAAATAGATGTAATACATATAAATTTGATTGATGAATAAATATGATGTAATAAATAAAAAATAGAGTACAATTATTTAATTTTAATACATAGTTTATAAAAATTTAATAATAATTTACATATGTTTTAGAATTGAATTATTTCTTTTTTGTGGTTATTTTCTTTAGTATGTTTTTTTTATGTAAAATATAATTATTAAATTAATATTAAAATATATATTTAAGTTTTAAGTATATTTAAATTAAATGATAAATTGTTTAAATATAAAATATTAATAATAATAAATGATATAATTTACAAATTGTAATACTTATCAATTATACATATTACAAACATTATTATAAAATATAATTAAAAATATTATTGTTTAATTTATTTTTACAAAAGTAAAATAATGATATAATTTAATTATTTTTATTAAAAATTAAAAATTTAAAAAAATTAGAAATTCAAATACGAAGATATAACATATTGAAATTATATTGTTATTGAGAATTAATATTGATTAGACATGTTATCTGAGATGGAAGATAAAATAATTGAAAAAAATAAAAAAAACTTATCAACTTGTCACAAAGATAAGGTTGTAATTAATGCATTCATTAATGCAAGATGAAGTTAGAAAATATTTATATTTTTGCTCAAGAAAATTAATTTTTTCTCCCAGTATGGATCAATAGAATGAATGAAAAATGTGATTTATCAAATAATGAAAAATTACAAAAATATATAAACATTTGAAATTTCATATAATCTTTTAAATTCTTTGATTTAATTGCTCAGTGTTAATGTGATATTAGCACGACATGAATGCATAAATATTCCTGCCCTGACAATACCATCAAATTTGATTCATTGCATTTACTGCGATCACTAAATAAAAACTGTACATTGAAAAAAGTTATCAATCGGCATATTGAAAACTGTATTTTCCAGACAGGAAAATGTTATCGATCTCCTAACATCATGCTTATTTGGGATTCTTTTATTGCACAAAATGTATTTAACACAAGAGTGGCTGAATCAGACACGTAACGGTTAACAACCAGAGGAAACCGAAAAAAGAGATTCAGATAGTATATGGTTTAAAATGCAACTCCTCGCTAACTCCGTGAGTCTGCGTACCAGGTGAGAACATTGTGAGTGCATAAAGTTGTTTTTTTCAAATGGTTACATTGAAACCATGGAAAGTTTGAACAAAAAATATTTGCACAATTTTACAATGCAGAGTTTAATATACATTAATTAATGTATAAAAATAATGTAAAATTTTAAAAATTACTAATGATGGTATTATCTTAAATCATTTGAATTAATTATTGAAAATTTCAAGAAAAAGATTAATGTAATGTAGAATTTAAAAGTCAACATTTATGCAGAGTAGACAAAATAAAATAAAATATTAGATCTAAAGAAAAAATAAAATTTAATTAAAATTTAATTAAGGAAAAAAAAAAAAAACATATGAGGACAAAGAAAAGAACTTCTTAAATCTATTCTAAAAGTTTAGTTAGACAATGCTCATGGTTTAGGTGACTAAATCACCTAGCTTCCTTGCTTGGGTTACCTAGCTTCTTCGCTTAGGAAACTGAAGCTAAACGATAATTTTGATTTTAAAAATATAACTCTAAATGATAATATTAGTGGCATGTTTAATACTGGCAATACATACATCTATATATAGAGAACATAAATCAAATTTCATTTTTTTAAAAGAAAAATTGAAATCCTCAAAATATAACAATAGTTGGAAACATATTGTTGTATAAATCAACTTTTGAAAAATATTGTTGGCCAGTTACATTAATAATAATATCACTATTTTCTAAATATAAACTTAAAAAAAATAGTTTAAAAATAATAAGCTTTAAATTTAATTTAAAAAATTATAAATAGAAAGGTTTAAAAATTACTATACAAGAAGCCCTTTACAAATTATTAAAAAAAAAGTGAAATTCTGAAAAAAAATGACATTGAATGTGGAGTAAATCATTTAAAAAAAATCATTTTTCTTGCTAATTATTTGTTAAAAAAACAAAATAAAATTACTTCTTTTAAATATAAAATTGGAAAAAAATAGTATAAAAGATCTAAGCTCCCAATTTAATAACAATTAAAATTACTATCTTTTAAATATAAACTTGAAAAAAAATAGTATAAAAGATAAGTTCCCAATTTGATAACAATTTTTTAAAAAGAAATAAAAAAAATTAATTTTTTTTTTAAAGAATTGCTATGTAAGAAACCCTTTATTAAATTTATTAAACATGCATTTATCTAAACATTCTTTATGTATTGTCTATTTTATTTGTTAATACAATTTTAAAACTACTTATTCAAATTTTCTAAATGTTTTGCATATATGTTGAATCATGATTGATCGTTTTAGTGAATATTTTTTGATTAGTAAACGACCGAAGCTTTGTATTATATAAAATTGATGAAGGCACAAACCATAACCAAAATGAATGCAACAGGAAAAAGGGGAATATTATTATCAGTAAAATCTACTGCTACATTTAGTACATGTAAATAGACTCAAAGGCATGCCCTGTGGGCTTACAATGGTTAGATCTTGGAGAAAAGTCCTCCTCACAGTACTTTCTCTCAAACTCCATCGAGAACTACCTTTACATTGCTAGAAATGTTCTTAAATAAACACCAATTAGGTTTAGGATTAGGAATTCATTCTAGAATATGCCATTTGGCATCCACAGCCAAAACAAAAGGTTCTAGAAATCACATTAAAAGCTGGTGTAAAATTAGAAAAATTTAGAAATGGTAGTTCAACTTCCGGGAGGCATAACTTTTGATCCAAGACTCCGATTGACGAATCGTTTACATTTTCGAAAATCTCTCAAAGCACTCTATAGCCCTATGGACTAGCTTTTCTCATCTCCCATTTTTTGGGCCCATACGAGGTCATTTAGTGCCTCAAATCTGATTGAGAAGCGCTCTTAGGAGGTCTCTAGGCAACTTAAAACTGCAATAACTTTCAAACCGTAAAGCCTTTTGACCTGATTATTTTTTTGGAGTGTTTTAAATTACAAATATAATTATCCCTCCAACTTACACCCTCTAACTCATCATAATTATGGCTCAATTAGAAAATAACCTATTTTCTGCATTGGCATGTATTCCAAGGTGCTCAAAAACTCTAACCTAGAAAACCAATAGTGGAACTATGAGAGTTGAAATATTTATTAAGCATATTTTTGGGCGATACAGGATTACCCTTACACCACTAGATGCTCTTGCATTAGACACACAAGGTAGATTGAAAAGTGACTTTGTCACTTTATAGCTAGTAGAAGGAAATCCAAATGGGCAACCTCCGTTGTGGATATCCAAGTTGAATCTTCTATTGGTTGTCCTTTCCACTTCACCAGGTATTCTTCATACTACCTGTTTCTGGTACTCCGACCCACATGACTATCTAGAATGTCTTCAACCTCTTCCTTCACCGAAGTAGGAATTGGACATGGCTCTAGCATCAATCCCTCATCTGCACCATCATCATGATATTATGTTAAGTCTACAATATTGAAGATAGGAGAAATGTGAATCCCATCTAGCAATTCCATCTCATATGCATTTCCTGATTCACATTTTTTCAAAATTTTGCAAAGACCAAATTTCTTCATCTTCAGCTTGTTGTAGGTACCCACTGGAAATCGTTCCTTCCTCAAGTATACCATAACCATATCCTTTACTTGGAACTCCTTATGTCTCCTCTTTTGATCTGCCCTAGCCTTATATTGTTGGTTCATCTTGGTAATATGTGCATATACCTCCTCATATAGATTTTTGACATGTTCAACAAATTCTTCTGCCTCAGCACTTGTCGTCTCTCCTTGCTCCATCTTTCTCAACTTTGGTGTAGTCCTTGGACTATTCCCATACACAATTTGGAATGGTGATCTACCAGTACTCCCATTTACAGAATTATTGTAAGAAAATTCTACTTGTGGTAGAATCAAATCCCATCCCTTGGGCTTATCTCCCACTAAACACGTCAACAAATTGCCTAGACTTCTATTTACTACTTCTGTTTGTTTGTCAGTCTGAAGATGATGTGTAGAAATGAACTTCAATTCCATCCTCAACTTCTTCCCCAAAGTCCTCCAAAAATACCCCACAAATTTAGTATCTCTGTCAGAAACAATACTCTTTGGGAGACCATGTAGTCTCACCACTTCTTTGAAAAACAGATTTGCAATATGTACTGCATCATGAGTCTTGTGGCATGGAATGAAATGCACCATCTTGGAGAACCTATCAACCACCACAAATACTGAGTCATTACCCCTTTGTGTCCTCAGAAATCCAAGAACAATATTAATATTTACGTCCTCCCAAGGCTTCGATGGAACAGGCAATGACTGATATAGTCTAGTATTGTGACTAAATCCTTTGGCTGCTTGACATATTTGACAACTCTGCACAAACTTCTTCACATCCTATGACAATTGAGGCAAAAAATAATGTTCTCTAATAATGGCAATAGTCTTATCCCGACCAAAGTGTCTTGCCATTCCTCCACTATGTTTCTCCTTGATCGAGTTCTCCCTCATATAACTCCTTGGAATAAATAATTGATTGTCCTTGAACAACATACCATCCTGAATAAAAAATCTAGCCACCTGGTCCTGTCTAGAGTAACAGGTTCTTCACAAGCCTTCCATGCTTCAACAAAATGAGGATCCTCAGGGTCCATATTCTTGAGTTCATCAAACCCAACCACTTCAACTTGCATTATTGTCAACAACAACTATCTCCTACTCAATGCATCTACTACCCTATTAGACCTTCCACTTCTATGTTTCAACACAAATGTATAGCTTTGCATGAACTCCACCCATTTCAAATGTCTCTGATTCAATTTACCTTGGCTATTTAGGCACTACAATGCCTGGTGATCAGTATACAAGACAAATTATTTTGGCAATAAATAATGCCTCCATTTCTTTAAGGCTTGAACTATTGCATAGAACTCCTGATCATAAACAAAATATTTCTTTGCATCATTCAATTTTTCACTAAAGTAGGCAATAGGCTTACCTTCTTCGCTCAATACAACCCCAATAGCACTGCCACTAGCATCACAATCCACCTAGAACACTTTATTGAAATCAGGAAGTGCCAACACAGGTTGCTCTATCACCTTCTTCTCAACAATTCACAACTCCTTGTAGCTCCTGTAGTCCACTTGAACTCTTTTCTATCCCCCTCATTGTTTCAGTCAGGGGTGCACATATGCCGCTGAAATTTCTAATGAACCTCCTATAAAACCTAACCAGACCATGGAATGACCTCACCTCAGTAGCAGACCTTGGAGTAGGCCATTCTAGGATGGTCTTTACCTTCTCTCGATCCATTTTGAGACCCTCAGCTGATACAACATACCCCAAATAGACTAAGTCCTTTTTTATGAAGCTACACTTCTTCAAGTTAATCAACAATTTCTCTTCCCTCAACCTTTCAAGGACACTAGGAATGTGCAATAAATGTTCATCCAAAGACTTGCTGCAAATTAAAATATTATCCAGACATACAATAACAAATTTTTCCAAGAATTTCTTTAGTACCTCATTCATAAGCCGCATGAAGGTGCTTGGTGCATTGGTCAATCCAAAGGGCATGACTAACCACTTATATAGACCCTCCATGGTCTTGAATGCAGTCTTCCACTCATCTCCCTCTCGTATCTATATCTAGTGCTAGCCACTCTTGAGATCTATCTTTGCGAAGTACTGAACACTCAAACAATCCATAAGATCATCCATTCTTGGCAAAGGGAACCAATACTTGATGGTTATTCTATTTATAACCTAAGAGTCTATACACATTCTCCACTCTCCACCCTTCTTTGGTGCCAACACTGCAGGTACTATACATGGACTCAGGCTCTCTCAAATCAATCCTTTCCTCAACAGCTCCTGAACTTGTTTGTTTAGCTCCTCAATTTCAGTAGGAGTCATCCTATGAGCAACCTTGTTAGGCAAACTAGCTCCAGGGATTAAATCTATTTGATGACTGATTTGCCTTACTAGTGGAAACCCTTTTGGAAGATTATTAGAGATGACATCTCCATACTCACTTAATAGGCCTGAAACTTCAAGTGGAATTTCACTATTACCTTCCTTATCTTTCCTAGGAATCAAAGCATAACACATACGTTGATGTTTCATGCCATCCAAAAATTTTCTTCCATCAACAAGACATACCCTAGCACTATTGCATACCTTTTCACCTTCCTTAATCAAGGGCTTCAGTTTGTGGCGAACTCCATCCTTTTTCAGAGAGTATGTATTTGCATGGCCATCATGTACAACATGCTTATCAAACTACCACGACCTTCCCAACAATAAATGGCAGACATCTATTGGAATGATGTCACAGAGAATCTCATCATGCTAACTCCCACTCTTGAACTTCACTAGACATTGTTCACTAACCAGGACCTTATGATCATCCTTCACCCAAGCAATCTGATAGGGTTGGGGGTGTTTCTCCCTCTTGAGCTTTAGCTTTGAGACCATCTCTTATGACACCAATTTGTCAGTGCTTCCACCATCAAGAATCACATCACAACATTTACCCTTGCACTTGCACTTGATACAAAACAAACTCCTCCTTTGTCTAGGTTTAGTCTCACTGCTTAGTAAGACCCTTTCACTTACTAGAACCTCTCCTCTTTCTGCATCCTCTGAATGTGATGACTGTGCATCCTCATCCACATGAGCAACCCTTGCTTGACCATCAACTCTTCTATCTATCCTTCATTGGCATTGAGGGCATTCAAAGGCACGATGGCCTTCTTCATTGCAATGAAAGCAAGTACCATAGAAGTCTCCTCTTTCTGAACCTTGTCCACATCCTCTACCTCTTCCTCTTTGATCTCCAAATTTTTGATCACGGGAGTGGTTGAAACCTTCGTTCCTCTAGTTTCGGCTAGTACCCACATCTTCATTTTTCGTCTAGTTTTCATTTTGGCCTCCAAACGACCTGCCACCTTCCCTTCCCCCTTGATCATGCCCTCTTTGTCTTCCATCAAACCTTTTGTTTAGCTTCTCCTCAACTCACAGGGCAAACTGGTATGCCTCTTCAATGCTAGTCATTCTAACTAGACTTAACTCCTGAATGCTAGGTCTTAACCCACTAAGGTAATGGGCGACCTTCTCCTTGTTTGCTTCTGCATGCCCTGCCCTAATAAGAACTTGGTAAAATTCCTCTGTATATTCCTAGACAAATTTTCTTGCTTGCTTTAACCCTAACATTTTCTTGAACAAATCAAGCTCATAATCAATAGGAATGAACTGCTTCTTTAGTTTTTCCACCATGCGATCCCATCTTGTGTTTTTCTCCTTTCCTCTTCTATTTCTTTCCAAATGAATCTCTTGCCACTAGATTTTGGCATGGCCTTTCATTTTGGCCTTCGCAAACTTAACCCTATCTAAGTCCTTGATATCCTTATACTCAAAATATTCCTCTAGTTCACTGATCCAGTCGATCAACTCATCCGTGTTTAGACTTCCTGAAAACATACCCACATCAATGTTAAGTCTTTTTCCAAGCTTAGCAATGGCCTTAAAAAGCCTCTCCTCTACCTAGTTTAGGACTTCTCCGTCTCCTTCCCCTTCTGGCCCAATATTTCCTTCTTCATTTTCTTCCTCACTTTCATTGCCTACGACAACATTCATCCCTCTACAGATCTCCTCCTGCAATGCTTGAACTTGTCTCTAGAGGGCTCTAACCACGCTCCCTTTGTGGAGACATCTTCTTGCCACAAACCCACAACCACACAGTCCTAGTGCAAACTACCTCACAGTCAACACTCTGTCTACACACTCAAGAAAACCTGTTCTGATACCACTTGATGAAGGCACAAACCACAACCAAAATGAATGCAATAGGAAAAAGGGGAATATTATTATCATTAAAATCTGCTACTACATTTAGTACATGTAAACAGACTCAAAGACATGCCATATGGGCTTACAATGGTCAGATCCTAGAGAAAAGTCCTCCTCACAGTACCTTCTTTGAAACTCCACCAAGAACTGCCTTTACATTGCCAGAATTTTTTTTTAAATAAACCCCAATTAGGTTTAGGGTTAGGAATACATTCTAGAATATGCCATTTGGCATCCATCGCCAAAATAGAAGGTTCTAGAAATCACATTAGAAGCCGGTGTAAAATTAGAAGAATCTAGAAATGGTAGTCCAACTTCCGAGAAGCATAACTTTTGATCTGTGAATTTGATTGATGAACTGTTTACATTTCTAAAAAGATCTCAAAGTGCTCTATAGTCCTATGGAAGAGCTTTTCTCATCTCCCATTTTTTGGGCCCATATAAGGTTGTTTAGTGCCTCAAATTTAACTAAGAAGTGCTCTTAGGAGGTCTCTAGGCCACTTAAAATTGTAATAACTTTCAAACCGTAAAGTCTTTTGACCTGATTCTTTTTCTGGAGTGTTTTAAATTAAAAATATAATCATCCTTCCAACTTACACCCTCTAAATCATCATAATTATTGCTCAATTACAAAACAACCCATTTTTTGCATTGGCACACCTCCCAAGGTGCTAAAAAACTCTAACCCAGAAAACTAATAGTGGAACTATGAGAGTTGGAATCTTTACTAAGTATATTTTTGGGTGATACAAGATTTCCCTTACACCATTGGATTCTCTTGCATCAGAAATAATAAAGGAATATAGAGTTCTTCGTTCAACTAGGCACTGGTAGGAAAGAATAGAGTAAGAAAACCTTCAATCTTTCTCGGGACCAAGGTCCTATATTATACAAATTTAAAAGGGGCATACCCTAGTACAAGTTTTCATAAAAAAATTTCTTCCAAAGTTATACACAGTTTTACAACATTATTCTATCTTTATTAATTAAGCGTGATTAACGAGAATAGAGAGCTTGAGAGAACACAAGATTTCCAACTCCAATCTTCAAATGATCTGTAAATAGGTAAATCTAAAAATTTGCATGGCACACTCAGCACAACCCTTTGGATATTAGTCAATGCAATATAAGGGAGAAAAAAATAAGAAGTCAAATCAGGCGTCCTAGACACCAACTGTAGTGAACTACCCTTGCAAGTCTAAAGATGCTAAATATTGGTTCCACATCTCTTTGTCCACATTTCTTGCTTCTTACTACAGATTAGTATTTGTTTGAGCCATATTTATTTAAATACCATGTTTTTCACAAGATTTTTATTTTTTGTGTGTAATATATAAATTGTTGGGAATCATGTTTACTCTATTACATATGGTCATCTTAATTATTGACCTCTATCTTTTGCTCATATTTATTGATTATTTTCCATATTTTCAGTGTCTTATTTCATTATTTTTAGTTTAATCGAAACCCTCTGCTAAGATAAATAAATTTGTTCTCACTTATGGATTTTAAATTTCAATTGTTAATCTTATTGATCAATGAGGGATGATTTCAGAGGCCAAAACCTAATACATTATTTTACATGCCTGATTCCAATAACTTCCTACTACTTTACTTATATCTAATCCTTCTAAAGTTTTAAACAATCCTTTGTTTCATAATACCTAGAATGATCATGATCAAAGTCTACAAATGGAATCAACCATGAAATATCCACAATGGATACCACCATAACAAAAGCGATAAACAGGGCGAATTGCTAAACATTAAAGTTAACTATATATATTGTATTAATAAAATTTAATATTTACAACCATATATCTCCATATTAGGAGAACCATCCACTACTAAGAAGCTTGTATCCTAATGTTCCAAGATATACTTGAGTACTGATACCAAGATATGAATACCCTAAGAAAAAGGGTCACCAGTGATTAAAAATAGGGCAAATTGACCCAAGGCTAAAATAACAAATGCTATACCCGGGCTTAACCATAATCCCATAAACAAAACTTTGCACTCAGGTCCGCTGTAGTACTATCAACATACTAAAAAACAAAGGACTAAATCTCATCCTTTTTAATGCATACCATAATAATCTCTGAAGCTTCTTTTTTGTTGGTCATCAGGCACCCATGAGGAAAGATGAAGGCAGTCTTCTCTTTGCTAGATTTGTATAGATTGGGGGGAAAGAATTCTACACTCTCCAAATTTTTCAAATCCACCTCCGACTCCACATAAGCAAAATAGAGATTGAGGTAGTTTTGGAGCCATACCAGATTCAACTCAACACTATTCCTCTCCAACGTAGAAGAATTGATTTTTTTCCCTCCATCTTCTACCATGCTTGGTAAAACTTGATATTGTCCCTAATAGTCATTATGGGGCACTTGAATACCTTAGCTAGACCTAACCTGCCTGGCGGGTGACTCATATAAACCTTCGAGAGAGGAATCCTTTGATTAGCGACGCTTAAAACTGTGTACTCAAACCCTTCCAACTAGGTTGGATAAAATATGTCGTGACACAAATTTATGATTAAGCCTTGCTCAATGCTTTCCCTAGCTAGACATGCTATAAGGACCTAATAAAAAAAACTATTCATGTGCCATGTATAATCATAGACTACTACCCTTGATAGATCATCTATAGGATTCAAAATCCTATTCCACCTTTCAGGTTTGATGTTCCCCCTAAAAGCCATAGTCCTAGCTTCTAAAACATGGAAAACGATGACAAAAAAGTCCATACTTAAACCTACACAAGAACTATAAAAAAAAAAATGACACTTTATGATCTATCAGAGAGACACCCCATTTATAGAGAGGAGGAGCCAGATGCTCTAGAAGGTTGATCAAATAATGATGTCAATTTTCTTTCTTAATTTAATTGCCAATTTATAATGTTTTCTCCATCATTACTAAGTAATGTCTAAATGTTTATTTGGCAATAAATTCTAATTTTAGGTAATTATTCAATTATAATCTTTAATATTGAGTTATATTTTATTGTGTATTGAAAATTAATATTTCTTCACCATCTACCCCTATATTTGCCAGATTATCATCTTTCGATTTCTTTCTCAAAATATATGTTGAATTCTAGTTTCTTCAAAGCAATCAAATAACTTTAAAACTTCTTCTAATTTAGATTTTTTTTAGTAAACGATTTTTTCCTAAGATTTTAACACTTTTGAATAGGAAAATGTTTGTATACTAATAGATTGAATTTCTAATTACAGATAAGAAATTCTCTGCTTGAAATTTGCTTTATGTTATATAAGGTGTTGCTAACCTTTTATGAAAAGATAATCATTAAGTCCTCTATTGAGGGAAAAAACTTCCCAATGAGTATTTTGCTAAAAATATTGAAAAGCTTAAGTCATCTCATGAATACAAGATAAATGTGAATGCTAAAAAACCACTTAATTTTAACAATCAATATCATCCACATGATTGAATGTTAAAAAAAATGGATAAATAAATGAATAATATAAATTCCACCTCCCACAACCTTCGAGATTCAAATCAAATAAGTCTTGAATACACAACAAATATAACTTAACTCTCGCACATAAAAAATATTTTTAAGAATGCAAATTATTGTCAAGCAAATAATCATATCCACTTCAGAAAGCTTCAACACATAAAACTATAGAATTTTATTTAATATTTGTTGCTAACTCAGGAAATACTATATTCAAAATTCAAAGCGCAGAACTTTAAAAAAGAAGTATTTTTGTCTTAGTTTCTATATGGAGATCAACCCCTATTAGATATTAGCTATTACATATTTATACGGCATAGGGTTGGATAACTATCCAAAATTACCCCGCCAGGAGTAAATTATCTTTTTAGTTAATGCAATTGTGTTAACTAAAATGCATAAAAGGAAATAGATAGGAGAAAAAAAGATGCAATTGTCCAATAGCCACACACCATTTCAGGAAGAGTTGTTCACACTAGTTGCGACTCTTGCAGCCTTCGATGTCTCATAAGTAGCAGCGAATGTAGAAATAATCGAGTAGTGGGGCAAACTGATGTAGGTAATCATCTATTTCCAAACTTCCTTTTCCCTCTTTAGTTCATTTATTTTCTCTTCATGCATTTCCAAATGCTTCTGGTTTATTATCAATATGGTCTTAGTATGAGTGACATTTGAAAAATCTTGCTTGGATGGCGTTTTCTTCTCCTAAATTTCTTGAAACTTCTTCTGAACCTCATTTATTATTTCCTCCACCTGGGCAACAGAGTCATTTTCCTTACTTGCGCAATGCTTTCTGAACCACTTTAGATCTCCTTGAATTATTTCATCCACAATTTTGAGACCATCTAGAATTTCTTTAATCTCTATTACCCCTTGAACAAGTGCCTGATTCTGCCATTCAATACAATCTTTAATCACATACAAGGTCTTATAATCAAGACCAGCCACATGGCATTTAGCTTGGAACCTTTGCAACCCAAATCCTTGAATTTCTTCTATCCCGAGCACTACTTTTACCCAATTTTTCTTTTCTTTCTTGCAGCCTTCATTATTTGATTCCACTTTTTTACTGATGGCAGAGGTCTCCTTTGAAGCTTTTTCTAAAAGATTTATCTGTTTCACAGTTTCACTCAGGACATAGTGTAACCACTCTTCAACTGTCTTTGCAACAGCTTTACACTTCTATAAATTATCAAGGAATTGTTGATTAGCAAAAGATGTTACATCCACAATTGAAGACATCTCACTCAAAGACTTAAGTTCCAGGTGTAGGATAACATTGATGTATTATGTCGTGCTCCTCATTGCTTCCTTCATATCTTGTTTATCCTAAGTGTCTTTCTAGACCTTGTTTGGAATCTTTTTATTTGAAGCTTCAAAGATCTTCATATCCACTGCGTGACTTCCCCTTTCTTAGATCAATTCTTTACACTTGATAATCATGAGGAGTGAGATCCTCATGTAGGATACCTTTTGGTGTCTTAGCAATCTCGTCTGACCAATGACATGAACTTTTATCAAACTTAATTCTAGATTCAGTTTTGGCCCTTATAGCTTTTGAAGATTTTTCCAAACATCTGCTAACTAAATCATCAATAGGCATAGACAGGGGCACCATACTTGTTTACTTTTCAATGGAAATTTCTAGCCATTTAGGCACGAGAGGATCCTTGCCAGTCATGGGAGAAACATTAATCAAGGCAAGGGTAACTAATTGAGTATTAACATTCTCAAGCAAATTTTGAGGGTCCGATACACTATGTGCCATTGGAGAACTAGGAAGTTGGTTTGGATTTGACTTTACTTCTACATGATCTAGATCAATGGTCACCCTATCTTTTCCTTTGCCTGGTGCTACTTTCCTAGTACTTGAGTAGGTTATCCTTCTGGTCTTTGGCACCTATTTATGAACTTGAAGTTGAAGTGGCTGCAGAGTTACTTCAACTTCAACTTTAGGTGAACCTACAATAGGATCATTAATACTGGGGTTAGTGATAATTTTTGGCTTTGGGTGTGTCTTTTTATGTTTGGCTCTTGAGTATTTCTTTAGGGGACTATGGGTAGCTGATTTAACAGTCTTTGATTTCAACCATTTTTCAATTCTTTTCAAAACTTCTGAGGTACAGGAAAGCAAATCATCTTCTTCTCTTCTACTCCAATCAATTTTAGGAATTGGCATACATTCAATTTGATTGGCATAAAATGGGTCAATCACTTCTTCACTTTCATCTTTTTTTATCCCATTGGTGTAGAGGTTAACTTCAAACATATTAATTTGGCTTACTGTCAACCTTGACCATAACCTTTTTCTAACTTCAAATTTATCTGAGCAATTAGCCTAGTAATCTTCTAGATGTGGAACATGGACTAGTGAAACTACATGTTTGAAATTGTCTCTAGTAAAACCTGCGTAATCAAAATCTTCTCTAGTAGAGTAGGGTTTGAGGTATAGGTGGGACAATGTCATTTTTGTTAATACAACTTGCTTGAAATTTGAGCATCTACAATGGCCAATCTCTATGAGAAATATGAAAGAGGATGACTTTTTGGTGTTTTTAGGAGATTCTATCACATAAACAAATTGTCTGCATATCTCAAATAAGATAATGTTGTCTAAACAATAATGCAGTAACCTGAGAGGTTTACCAAAAAAACCTCCAACTTTGAGATATGTGAATTTGGGAAATTGAATATAGAAACAACCATAAATCTTAATGGCTTGCATTGATTCTTCAGACAACTTGCAATTTTCATGCCCTTGGACTTTGAACACCAATCTTTCGAGGAATACATCATTCACTCTCCTAAATTCTTTACAACATTCACTTGCTTGGAGATCCTTGTAGTACTAATAAATAGTCATTTTGTTGGTCCAGGGCAAGTGTGGAAGACCTTCCCACTACTTGGACACTGGTAAATTGTAGATTAAGAAAGAAGACAGAAAGAATGAGCTGAAATTACTCATAGCTATTAAACCCTTATGTAAATTTTCAGCAATTAAATCAGTCCAATCAATGAACTTTTCACCCTCGACAATCTTATGGATAAAGAAGTACATCTAGCTCTCCCAATGAAAGGTGTGATCATTACCCTTAACTCTATTTAAGAGTAGCCCAATATCGGAAATTTCTATAATGAAATGCTCCATAGTCAAGGGTTTGGGCAATCTAGAGCCTCCTCCAACTGGTTTTAAAAGGCAGGTTTGAGCAATGATAGAATCATAGTCTTCCTTTCTATCACCATATAGATGTTCTACTTCCTCAAACGTCCAAGGCTCTTAAAGTTCTTTATGAGGAATTCTTAGAGTTAATACTAGCCCTGTTTATCTTGACCAACACTTCTCTTGAAATTTTCTTGATGCACTTAGTGTTGGGGTCATAATGATTTGCACATTCAATAACTAGCTCCAGACACCCAATGGCTGATGGAAAGGTGGTGGCTTCGAGCAACCCACTATTGGCCAACTTCTAGTATATGGATCTAGACTAGGCATTCTTCACCTGCTCTAATATATCAACTAGATTTTTGTTCACTAGAAATGTATCTTTGATTTTTGGGAGGGAGCTTAATAGGCATGGCTTTTCTAGTTTAGGCATCTTAGGATGGAAAAGCATCATGGCTTGGTTTGAAAAGAAGGATTTACAAAGATAAACTGAAGCACTTTAAACCAAAAGTAGGTACAATAAAAATGACAGAGGAAAACAATGTAATGCACTTACAGTTCTTAATAGAGCTTAACCCTCCACCTCTTTTGCTTATCAGTCGATGTTGAGAGCTCGAAATGACCAAATGGGCAATTATACTAGTTAGAAGGGTAATTTTAAGAAATGATTTCTTGCAAATCTCAAGACAGATATGAGAGGGCAAAGGCATTTATAACAAGTGTGTCACTTGTACCTGACAAGACTTGGAAGGTTGTTTGTAGTTAATACCCATCAAATTTGCACGTGACCTACATCTCATGATATCATAAAATCTTGACTCCACCTTTTCCCATAAAACCAACTGTACCTTCGCATGATTTTTCTTAGCTATCATACTTATTGATTTTTGCATCTTCAATGCCATCGAGCGGGACCCATTTTATGCCTCGAGAATTGCATTCATCATTTTTAGTACATCACCTGCAAGAAAACACAAAAATGTTAGAAAATCACAAATTTGAGGTTGAAGTTGAAGTAACTTTGAAAATAACTCCAAGTTCAACTTCAACTTTGCAATATGTGACTCGGGCTGATGGGTAAATAATTTGTTGAGTGAAGGAAAGCAGGTGGACCTAAACTCAAAGTTGAAGTATGTTAAGAGTTCAAGTTTAACTTCAAGTTTCAAAAAAGGAGACTTGATCGACAACACTGCGTATTGCATGAAAAGTGAGGTAACAAGTTTAATACTCAATTTGGAGTAGTCCTCTTCCTCAAGGCATTGAACACAATTTGTGAATCCCCTTCTATTATAAGTCTTTTAATTCCTAAGTTAAGGCATAATTGGAGTCCTTCTTGAAGGGCTTCAAATTTTGCTAAATTGTTCATCATATTTCTCATAAATATCACTCTTTTGACAATCCATTCCCTAATGTCCTTTTTTATGATACATCCTATACCTGACTTACTTGGATTGCCTCTTGATGCCCCATCAAAGTTCAATTTTGTCCATCCATATGGGGGCGGCTCCCATTACACTTATCCCTTGCCTCTTAATTACTTTTCTTATAAATTAGTGGTGGATTGATCAAGTTGTTCCAATTTATTTTCATTATACCATCCCATTTTGAGAATGTAACTTCTTCTTTTATCATTTTTCTTAGATAAACGTTCATGACTTCTACTATGCTTGCTTCAATTTTGTTATATAACATGCAACTCATCAATTCCTTTTCACTGAAAATCCTTCTATTTCTTTCTTTCCAGATTTCCCACATAATGATGGAAGGATAAATGTTCCACAATTTATCATAAATATTGAAAGGTTTACATTTAGGCCACCCTTTCAAATTACTCTAGATTATTTGGTAAGGGTGAGGTCCAGGCAAGCTTTTTCCTAAGCCATTCCCAACGTTTTTGGGTGTATGAGCATTGGAATAATAGATGGTCTATAGTTTCACTATCTTTTTTACATAATAGACATCTTGACTGACCCTTGAACCCAATTTTCTTAAGTCTATCAGTTGTCAAGATCCTTTTTTGGAGGACTGCCCAAAGTAATATTCCTACTTTTGGGAGGCAAGTTGAATCCCAACATAGTTTAAGAGACATATCTAGCTCTTTCCATCTTTGTGAATGAATAATAAGGTTGTAACCTCTTTTGACACTGTATCTTCCATCCTTGGAGGCTCCCCAAATAATTTTATCTCCTCTTTCCATTTGATTTACTTTCCTCTTTCAAAGAATACTTTCAAATGACTCTTGTTCTATAGTTTCTAGATCGATACCTTCTAGGATTTTTCATGCCCATTCTTCTTTTCCATTTTCCTCTTTCTTGTATTTATAATTGCTGATATGTTTCCCCCATAGGTTTACTAAAGTATTCTTTACATTTGTTGGAATTCCTAAGCTATCCATGGGGGATGACCATCCCATGAGTCCTTCTAGAAGAATGCTTCTTCTCCCCTTCTAGTATCCCCAGTAATAAATTTACTTATTAGTGTTCTACATCTTACTATAAAGTTCAACTGAACCTTTAGGTAAATTTCGCATCCTGAAAAAGGGAGGTTGGATCTGCTGCATTTAAATATTTTTTATAAAGAATCTTTGACCATTTTGGTCCTTTTCATGATATATTCTCCACACCAATTTAGCTCGTAGGGCTTTATTCTGCCAATTCAAATTTTTTATCCCTAAACTCCCTAGTTCCTTGGGTTTGCATATGTTTTCCCACTTGATTAGTGCCATTTTTTAATGCCCTTCTGTATCATTCCAAATTTTTTTTCTAAGCTGCTTCAATCCTCTTGTTCATATTTTTATTTAATTGAAGGGAAGATAATTGATAGGTAGGAAGTGTTGACAGAACTGCTTTAATCTTTGTTACTTTACTCACTTTTTTTAGCCACTTTCCTTTCTAGCTTCCCATCTTCTTATCCATTCTTTCTAGGATATTGTTCCAGCCTTTATTGTTTCTCGAACCTTTTTCTATTTCTATACCTAGGTATTTACAAGGATATTATCCTTTTTTATAACCCATTATATTAAAAATTTGGTTTTCTACTTCAGGTTTGGTGTTGATAAATAAGATTTTTGATTTTACAACATTCACTTTTTGGCCTGATGCTTCCATATATTGCCAAATTATATTTTTGAAGTGTTTGTCTTCCTCTAAAGAATTGTCTCCTCCCAGAATTGTATCATCTACAAATTCTTGATGCGTAATGTTAGGGATGTTCTCAGTCACTATGATCCCATTAATTCTTCCCTCATTCCATGGTTTTTTAAATGACCTCCCAACATTAGTACAATAACAACAATATGTGATTAAAAAAACCACAAAAAATTGTATATATGTGACTAGAATTAGTCATGTGACTAATAGTAGTTAATATCCAATCATTTATAACACTACTTAATTTACTACCAAATGATTTTAGTCACTTATTTGATCACTGATTTTGATCATCAATTTAGTCACATATTTAGTGATATATTTAGTAGTATATTTAATCACATATTTAGCCGTATATTTGATAGTTGATTTAGTCACCTATTTAGTGGTATATTTAGTAGCATATTTAATCACATATTTAGTATATTTACTCATATATTTGGTAGTGTATTTAGTAGCATATTAAAGTATATTTGGTCACATATCTAGTAGCATTTTCAATAACATATTTAGTTACATAATATTTGATAGTGTATTTAGTAGCATATTTAATAGTATATTTGGTCACATATTAAGTAGCATATTCAATAGCATATTTAGTCACATATTTGGTAGTGTACTTGCTCATAATAGGGCATGATGGAATTGAAGCACCATCCTCCTACTTGTAAAGCAGGTGCTCTTCCATCGAGCTAGCACCCTTTAAAGAGTACATAATTAATTATTATTTATGTCATTTCATTCTCAATATAGCACCCAAAAAGGTTATATACTTGTATTTCTTGAAATGGGGGCAACAAGGCAACATCCAATCAAGCTGATAGTTTAAAGGCTCCTTTTATTTCAAAAAATAATTCCAGTTTGTCAAACTCAAATCAGCCAAAGGAAAAGGGAACTAGGGTATGGATTTTAAATTTAAAAATGGTGTCCAACTTTTTAACAACAATGTAGAAGTGCATTTAGTGACTAGAAGATTGCTTCAAGTGTGTCATCCAAAAATAGACACTCTGTACTACATACAATGTCATTTCCTTAATTACACTCTACACTAGCCATTGGCATGACACTCCACTAATAGATGAAAAGCCACCAGTCATAAATAGAAGAGCTAGAAAAAGCACACACTGAATTCTTCATAATCCATACCATCCATGTACCTATCAATACAAGAATGTTTGCTTGTGCCTCATTTTTTTCGGTTAGCCACCTATAACAATTTCTACAAACTTAGACCTTAACACTAATATTCAAAAGATAGTTAAGATCAAATTTAAAACCTAACTAATAAATTATTTAGTATCTCACAATGATACATTCTATAATTAGGCAATAACAACCAACAATAGAAAATTCCTTCTCATAGGAGAAATCACTTAAGCATGACATCAACATTTTTCATAGCTAAAACTATCTATATTATTCTGCAAAGACAAAATATAAGGGAAGATCTATACTTGAATTTTTTTGCAAACAGAATAAAATAGCTATACAAACTCTTAGATCATCTGGAATTGTCCACTCAATTTTTTTTGTAACCTTATTGTAATAATATGTGTAAAGTAGACAACAATAATCCAAATAGTTAGATATTTTTTAATAGTAGAGCTCAAGGCAATTGAAATTGTCCAAAAATTGAGAGCATTTTATGCAAGGATGAGATTACTACTTTCTTCCTTCTAGGGTCATGAATTCTTTCCAGATAGTGGATGCATCTACATGTTGTTACACAGTGAGAACAATAACTAATTATTGTTAAAAGAACAAATGATATTAAACAAATTGAAAAGTCCCGATTGCATCTCAGTAAAGCTAGCAGACCATAATTTCACTCCTCTAACATGTCTTAGTTTCTAATTTTCATATATCCAAAATGCTTGAGAAATAAGACTAACAACTACCAAGAAACTAAATGTCACTTGAACATAATACAAAGAGAATATTGAGAAAAACTAGAACCAAGTAGAAAGAAATCCATAAATAAGCCCATCTCTAAAGAATCAAACTCTTAATTAGGACATCAACTTTAACAGATCACTTAACTCTTAGTAACAATATTTGAAAGTGATCTAAATTGATGTTTGAAGGTTACAAAGACAACTATAAAGATATCTTGATCAAAGAAATCTAGCTAGGTTGACATAGAAAAATGAGAAGAATAAGGCAAAACAAACACTCAGCATGATAGGATAATTAGTAAACTGCAACACTATCAACACTGATAAAAAAAATATTGCACTTATCAATAATCAATAATTTCCAATATAAAATTGGCAATAAAATTAATTAACAACATGATATTTTCTCAGACCATTACATAGAATTGCATGGACATGGTTCACCCTCCCCTCTTAATTGGGAAGATTTATGAGAAGCATTATATGATCCACTCTCTTGATAAGGTCAAAGTCCTTATATGCTTCATCTTCTCGAAGAGTAACAACCAAGTGGATACCTTCATCAATGTGAAAATGACTCTCAAAGTATTATGGACTATTTGAAACTATTGTGATAAAGAAGAATCATTAGCCCTAACATATGCCTTTAGAATCATACTTTGTTTTGTTTTGCAAATGATAATCAGGTACGTGTGGGTTCAAATTGCAATTGTATTGTAGACTATATAATAAATTTGGATGCATGAAACTTGAACTCTGATATTGTCAATTTGGAGAGAATAATGCATTTTGATGATCTTCTCTTTGTTATTGGTCAACTAATACATAGGTATATCTCATATAGATAGAATCTCATAAGGTACAAGGTGGCATGAGGATTTTCTTCTACAAGAGGTCACTTTGTGAAAGAGGTTGGAGAGATGGCTATAGGATACATTGGCAGAGGCCAAGGAGCTAGAGGTGAGCCACAAAGGATGATTAGAGAGAGTTGGGTGCTTGAGAGATTATGATTGAAAAGGTAACTACAAAACAAATACAGAAAGGTAGAACTCAATTATGTTTCAATTATATCATAGGCATCTACAAGATAAGGCTAGAAATTCTCCGAATAAAACATTAAAAAAAGTAGCTCAATAGTAATGTGAATACTACAGTTGAAGAGAACAACTTATTTAATGGAGATTATTTATTTTTCTATGCAGTTGAAGCAACCAGTCCTTGCACATCCAATATGGTGCTAGATGAATTTCTTTATCATGCTTCCATTCTCTAAAATAATCATAAAAGACTCGTGCAAATATATGTAGATAGCCCAAATGAAGAAAGACGACAACTATACTTCTAAGAGGTTTGTGATAAATACACTTTCTGGAATATCATAATAGGTATATCAACTAGCCTGAAATGGAATACACTTTCCCATGAAAAAAGATTTGACGCATCATATCTAGGGTGTCTAACCCTCATACATGCTGCACAAATTGTCAATGCTTGTAGCTTGATGAAGAAGATGGTCCACTTGTTCTGAGATAGTAAATTGTCTGTACAAACAATGTAAAAAGGATTTTACTAAATATTGTTACAAACAAATAAGTGGACTTGACCAATATTATCAAATAACCATTAATTCA
Source organism: Cupressus sempervirens (assembly GCA_028749045.1). Classification (NCBI taxonomy): domain Eukaryota; kingdom Viridiplantae; phylum Streptophyta; class Pinopsida; order Cupressales; family Cupressaceae; genus Cupressus; species Cupressus sempervirens. The sequence continues at coordinate 545,083,477 of CM053786.1, forward strand.
GTAATAATTAACCTTTTCCCATCAGTGTCTCGACATTCCAACCTTGCCTCAACTCATTTTAGCACTGATACTGCATACACATTTTTAGCTGATAATGAAATGCATGCCAAAATTTGTCAACATCAAAATCTTTTAATTAGAATGCATGATTGATAAATAAAACTCCATACCCCTTAAAGTGTGACTTCTTTGCTCTATCTTCATAGACGAAAATAAAGTAGATAATTCATTATAACTTCCAAACCTGCCTTTATTTGTTGTTACATGAATTTGTTTTGACCTATTTCTCTATTGCAACTCTCTAGTTTGATGTTTTTTAGTAGCATTCAAATAGCTATTCCCTATTTCTTAAACATTTAATTGTGTGGTTCTTTGGATTTTAGAGTTATCCTTTATAGATGTCGGTGAGTCCTCTCACTTGTGATTTGTGCTCTTTGAGAAAGGAATTTGAATGCTGCCTATAGAAACTTGATTATTCCCCATGTATGGAACTTCAAATTTTCCATCAGTTCCAATATGTGGAACCATTACAAGATCTTCCTGGCTATTAACAATGAAGGATGGAAAAGTAAAAAATATATCCTCATTCACTATATATCTTGAGGAATCTTCCAACTCCCCTCCACTAAACCTAATCATGTTAGCTACACTTAGATGAGATTCCCAGTCATTAAAGATACCCACATGGTTTTCCTGGTTTTGGTAGATGGTACTCTTTGAGGAATTACCATCAGACCTAGACCCACTGGTTTCTAAGCTGTCCGATGGTGAAATCCATGACTCTTCATCACCTTGAATTAGAATTTCTTCATTAGTCATAGAATCTCTTCCATGTTCATCATTGTCCCTGACTTCTTCTACAATATTTCTTTCTTGATTTAAACTAAACACTTCATCCCTATCAAGTTCATGCCCAACCAAATCTAATTCTTGTGACCTTGCTTCTTGACTTTTTCCAACACCTTCAAGAGCCTAGGGAAATAGTAAAAACAACTGATATTAGACATTACTTAATTAAATTATTTTGATCATAGCTGTAACATACTATATAACACCAAAAGCATAATGATTATAGAGCATAGAATTAGTAGTTTACTTTATGAAGAACACCAGCATCAAAACTTGCAGTCTATACAAGTTATTGCAAGTTTTTTCAAAGCTATATGTAACTCTTTCACAATGTTTAGAAGCACCAGAACAATAGTCATCAAAATTGGTCGAACTTCTTTGAGCTTTGAATGAAGAGACTGGAATATTGCTTGGCCCTGTCCTGGAAATGTAATGCCCCGCCAAGGGATCCAAAGAATTAACCTAGAATTTCACTAAGTTTGGTAGCATTTTTATTTATTTTATTTTTTTAAAACATGAAAGTAAATACCACATATAACTTATGCACAATAACGGAAGCAATAGCAATGTCCATTTGAAAGTAAACATAACATACATAACATATTACATTCTTTAAAGATCCCTTAACGTTGAATTACATAAAAGTTAACTAACATACATGAATCCATCTAGTACAACAACCACATGAAATAATAATGATAAGTCCAATGTTTATACATTACATTTCAAATGCTCAATCATCCACTATACATGTCACAGGGTATGACAAGCTCAAAAGAATATACATATGTAGAATAAGGTACATCATCCTATTCTAATCCATGATACATCGAAGTAACAATAATCACATGATATAACATCATAGAAGATCAAAAATAATAAACTAAGTGCATGGTTCCTCCCAACGGTTAATAGCATCATTAGACCATCGTGGATCCTAGCCATCCCTCCATGCGTAACATTCCAAATCACCGAAGAGATCATCGGTATTAACATAGTAGGAATGTCACTCCTAACATATACAACATCATGTGTAGAAAGTAATCTAACATGCAAATAAAAGCATAAGATATCATCATCTAACATATGCTAATCATCAATAAAAAGGATACATATCCACCATCATGAAGGATGCATCAGCCACGATGTCTCAATGAATCTCAAATGATAAGAGTGGAAAATACACTACCACCCGACCGCGTGGTACCTAAGTGGTCCACTCCCACCATGCTGAGGAGATAATCTCAAGTCCCAAACAGGATAGATCCAAAATCACATAGCACAAATCTCTATAAGTCCAGGAATCCTAAAAGTATACTAACTCAAAGGTTCCAAACACAAAATCAACATCTAATCCCAAAGGCACACAATGACATGTAGGAACCTACTATGCAAGAGGGAAAGTGTCATCACATTTATCACATACAAGTTACCCTAGTAGTTAGCTAAACTCCACGGGTCCATACTGATCTCATGCGGCCACTAGTATCCTCTCATACTGATGAGGCATACTACAGAATGCAAGGTCTCAACCATGTGTTCTCACTACTCCCATCCTAGCCTGTACAAGCACTCAAGGCATGGGCAAGAACAAAACACTTATCTTTTTAGGTTCATTCAGTTAGTATTAGGTGTGAATGTTATCACTTATTAATCCAACTTACAATGAGTTACCCTGGCAACCTCTTAGGGCCTTGGCCCCCATTGTAAGCCACTTCCCATGACTACATGCAGATATCCTACCCTAAGCTCATGGAATCATAAATCTCAAAATCACAAAAGATAATCCATAATAAAATCATCAAATATGCATAAAAGCATAAAATCTCTATGAGCAAACAACCATAGAAAATCATGATCACAACAGCTCTCTATTGGCAACTGAAGCATCACTGATAATCGAAGTATCCAATGGTTCTTAATAACCAAAATATATCTCATCATACTAATCGAAGACTCCAAAAATGGTTGAGTCAAACATATCACATCATGACATCATCAAGAATAAATCCACATTACAGTCCCATCATGGCGACTAGAAACTAACCAAGGATAACTGATCGATGACCAAAAATGGTTAAGTCAAGTGTCTCATACATAAGAATCTCAACTATAACAATCAATAATTACAAACAATACATAGAGCATTCCATCACATAACCATGGTTGGGTTTATAAAGATCGAGATTAAAACATCATCATGACATCATAATCACATAACTCCCAAGCCTCTAGTAGATGTCCTATAACTAGTCAACACTAGTCAACCCAAAACCCAAAAAAATAGCATAAAGAATACACAATGCAAACACATGTTTTGGTTTTGCTAAATTTACAAACTTGAATTTAAATACAAAAGTCTCGGTTTACGTTTCCCAATTTAAATATCAAGTGGAGAAATTTCATGTTTAACCTAACCCATGTTTTTGTATTGGTAGATAAAAGTTTCTCCCCAAAAACCATTAGACTCAATTTTCTAAATGTTCTAAATGTCTCTTATATTCCCATTTAGACCCCCGTCATTTTCAAAATAATATTTGAAATTCTTTTCATATTCATCTTTCTAAAATAAAAGCTTATATTGAACCTATATTCAACAATATAAAATAACTTGTTATTAAAGAATTACTCTTTAAATTCCAATTATCTATTAATATATCAATTATTTATTATTAATAATGTATATACATACATATACTTATATATATATTTATACATATATATATATATATATAAATACATATATATATAAATACACACACATATATATATAAATACATATATATATATATATATATATATAAAATTATTAACTTATAAATGAATTATATAAAAAAAAATCGAATAAACATTTGACAACACACGATGAGTTTATAATCGCCGACACATATATATGTGTGACCTGCGAATCGTAGGGTACACTGCGATCACAGGTACACTGCAGACTGTAGGTACGCTTCGGTACTGCAGTTTGCTTTGGCAATACCGTCGATGGGAGTGGAAAACACATCCCCCTGCCCGTTCAAATTTATAATTATAATTGCATTTTATTAAAATGCATACCTCCAATCGCGATGCATCATTCGCTCGCTGTGAATTATGTGTCATTCGACTTTTTAATGAAATATATATGTATATATACATATGTATGTATATATATATATATGTGTGTGTGTGTGTGTGTGTGTGTGTGTGTGTGTGTGTGTGTGTGTGTGTGTGTGTGTGTGTGTGTGTGTGTGTGTACAGAGTTAAATCAAATATCACAAAATATAGACATATATATATATATATGTATTCAAATTTGGAAATATAAGCATATATAAATTCCAGTTCTCAGAATTTTCCTATAAGTCTTGATCTCAAACTTCTTCCAATAATTAATCTAATGGGTTTGACTATGAATCTAAACCCTAGCCCCGTGTTCTTTTTAGATCTATGCATATAAATTTCTCAAATGAATTAAACTACCCATACTGAGAATGCATACAATAAAAATATGAAATTCCTCAAAAGACATATGGAAGACACGAAGAAGACAGGGAATGCAAGATGCAAAAATAGCATAAGTAAAATCACAAGAATCTACCTGGATTTTGATGTTAATTCGCTCTTCCTCAAAAAACCCGCAAAGCAAGCTCCCTTCCTCAGAGTTCTCGAATCCTCCAATGCTCCAATTGCACTCCAAACGCTATGTCTAAGCTTCTAGGAATGCCTAAATATAAAGAGCTCTCAGGAAACATCTAGAATGCTTCTAGAAACAGCTAGAAGGTGTCACCAACTAAGCATGGGTCTTTTCCAACCTTCTAGATGAGCCATAAGGCTGTAGACACCATGTGCTTAATTGATGCACTAACCCCCGTGTTGTTGACATATGAGAAATGAAAAGGTGCATTAATTCCCATGCAAGCTTATAACTCCAGTTTACTTTTTATATAATTTCTATTTAAATATTTATAACTTTCATTTTAATTTTTATAACTTTTATTATTATTATTTATTTACTTTATTATTATTTATAATTATTATTAATTTTAATTATTAATTTTCTTTTATTTAATTCTTTTCCCTCAATTAATTCACATTTAATTAACTATAATCAAAATATCAAAGATCATGATATTTTATATTAATTTTCTCAAATAATTAATTTATTAATTAAATCTATTTATTAAGACTTAATTAATAGAAAATTCACCATAGACCTCCAAGATAAAATATGAAAACCCATCATAGAGCAATTCACACAAAATTAGTCTAAAGGGTTAAAAATCATGAATCATGTCATTCGACACATTCGGTGGGTAAAATATCTAGATACTTGTCCTACCTCACTAGGACAATTGGCTTAAGGGTTTGGGATTTGGACTTGAGAATTTATCTCCCTTCTCTTATCATTGAGATAGTATAATAGGGTACACTCATCTTGGCAATTTAGGGAAGTCGATACCTGGTACCTGCAACCTGCAAAAAAACCATGCATGTGCATACAATATATATAATGCTAAGCTAAACAGACAATGGTAGGAAGTGGTGCATCGTGTAGATCCCAAATAAGCAGGTGACTATGACTCCCTTCCTTAACCATATCAGAAACACCATACAATAAGAAAACACACACACCATACACATGCAAATATGGGGTAAGTATCTATAATAAAACACATGAGATAATAAACCATCTAACTAATCATCAACAATAACTGAAAGCAATGTAATGATCATCATGTATGCATGAAATGTAAAGTCTAAATGATCTCATCATGTACCAACTGAATCCATAACATAATGTCTGATAGTCTCAAAACAATACCACTAATCCATCAACCATAAAACTAATATATCATAGTCTGATAATAACAACAACAATGTCTAGAAAAGATGTGAACGAGGGCAGGCACTACAGGAAATAATTTTAACTTTTTTTCTCCATCTCTATTGATAAGGCTAATTATTATGCTTGATGCAAAAGCCAATGTAGACTCTAGAGGAAGAAGTAAAAGGGTGACCTATCAATATCACTCATGATAATAGATTTTATATGACTCATATGATGTTAGATTTTATATCACCTGTGATATTATAGAAATCTAAGTTCCACAACATTAACATTCCTACTAAAAAAACCTTCCCTAAGTACAGGGCTACTATGTTTAAAGACTTCAATAAAGGTTTTGATTCAATCATTTTGTGTGACCAATTGCACATTTTGATAGTAAATTTGATTTTATGGGCTTGCCCATGGTGGATCACAAAAAAAAAAAAAAAACTAAACACGTAAAGTCTAGAATATTTTCCAAAAAAAAAAATCAGCGTAACTTCAAATAGTGGAAAACAAAACTCATAAGAGAAGGACAACAATAGTTTCACCATTTAGTATGCCTAATGAAAATATGATATCAAATAAACTTCATCCAACAATCATGAGTAACATCTACTTATTAATTAATGATGACTGAAACCCACAAATAATGTTTAGGCTATCCAATAGTTAAGAAATCTTAATTATCTTACCCCCTATATGTAACAATGAAGTATTGGACTATAGGGATGCCAACAATAGTAAATTTGACCAAAAGAGCTTCTAAAAAAAAAACAAGTAGGAAACATTGTAGTACTTTTAAGCAGTGTCAAACAAATGGGCAAGGTAGATAATTCAATTATGAATATCTTAACATGGACTAACTAGACAAAGTTGTAAGAAATTCTTACTTTGTTTTGTCTTCTAATAAGTAGAAATAAATTTCCAAAAGAGCAATTTATTATGATTTTGGGTCCACTTTTATTTGCTTGAAATCACTTCAGAGAATAAACCATGATTCTCACTCCAAACTCAAAGCAATGTGATTAAAGGAATACATTAATAGGGACAAAACATTATTTATATGTCTCTTATATTCATTGGTATATTTATCAAAATCTATTATTAATAGCAAGATTCTAGAAGCTAAAATTTTCTTTAGATCTTCCTTACTTCTATACATTTGCCAGAGGGACTTTGAAGTGAATGCTAATGCTTACCCATCTAGTAGTTGTGAATTTTGGATTTGAAGAATCTTAGATTCTAACTTCCATTCATGCAATTTTCATTTAGTTCTCCAAATGGTTATGTAAGTTTTATGTTTTCTTTAACTCCATAATTGGTATGTGAATAGGTAAGATTCTTACCAATAGACCATAATTGTTGGATAGTTTGAAGTGAAAGGGTTAGTGTTGTAGTAATCTCTAAACTCATTTGACAGATGTGGCTTTTTGGTTGTTTGGGAAAATTTTACATCTAAATAATTATTTTAACATGGTTTCTAAAATTTCTATTTAGTTATGGCTATTCAAAGGAATGGTTTGTTTGGTCATTGATTTTTGTTGTTTGTATTTTCTGCCTTGGTTGTGGAGTCACCATTGTTCAAGGAATTCAAAACTTATGGTTCACACAAGTTTTTTATATTTTAAATATTTTATTAGAAATGAATTTGAATGCCATATTTATTGCAAGTTCTTAATCAATTGCTTTTACCTATTTAGATTTGAAAATTTGCCAGATTTGAGAATCATGTCATGTAATTGCTATTCATTAATTGAAGATTTGATGGTTTTTGAAATCAGCCTCCTACAAAAATTTATTGGCAACTTTAGTCATTGGTGGATCATTTTTCATGGTAGGTGTTAATTTCATGTCTTGGTTTTCTATTGTTGTCAATTTGATGAATTATAATTCAGATTTGTGTAGTTTGCAAAAAAGAATAATCTTTGTAAAGCTGATTTTCTTTTCAAGTGCTTCTCTTGTTGTAGCATTAAGTGCCATATGGAAGGATGCTACAATAGATGGAATGACTATGTGTGACTATCTCTGGTGTGGTCATGATCCTACTTCTGTGGTAGTAATGATGGAGGTATTAGATTAGTTAAAAAAGAACACCATAGGAAGATTAGAAATAAAATAATAGTTCCTTTCTTTAGTCTAAGAGTTTTTGACTAAGAGATAATTTGTGATACATCAATGAATCATTATAATAATAGCCTAAAACTTTGTGAGTACATAATTGATGAATTAACATTTGAATTTTTTTATTGTGTTCTTAGGATGGTGCTATAGTTATTGGTTTAATCATTGATGCTCTATCCTTGGTTGTAGTTAATGTAATTGAAAATCCAATTTATGATCCAATTGGATCTATTCTAGTGGGCCAGTTACTTGGAATGGTCTATTTTCTCTACTTTCACTTTTTGTTTCATTACTTGTTTTACTAGAGCTTAATGGGAAGTTATCTTTTTTAATCTTAGTGTTTTTTTTTTTCTAAACACTATGTTGGCTTATATGCCCTAGTTTTTTCTTTACATCATATTTCCTTTGTCCATGTTGGCAAGTTCTCTTGTGATTGCTGTGGCAAATACATATAGATGCTTACAAAATAAACATACTACAAAAATCCCCCATCCAAGCTATTAGAAAGCCAAAAAAATAGCTTCTGACTAGGTTATGTATTGGGTCTAAGAATGAGAATTGTGTAATACCTATTTTAGAAATAAAATGAATTAATCTATTATTTAGGAACATGCTATACTTTAAAGCAATGGATTTAGAACATAAATGAATATACTTAATAATGCACAGTATCTCTTATCATATTCTCCAAACACATTCTGTATGAGGATTGTGCTTCAGACCATCTTCTATGTTTCTCTAATCTTTTTCTATGCTTTATTAGTATAGTTTCAAGACCTTCCAATACAAGAGATTATGCCTCATTTTGTTGTTGTAATTCTTTTAGCTCTTTGTTCATTTGGGATATGTCTTCCACTTTTCTTTGAAAATCTTCCTCTCTTGTCTTCTTTAACTGAGATTCTTTCTGAATTGTTGTTGACAAAATTAGCTCGTTACTAGGAAAATATCCTCTTTTGTTCTCCTTCAGCTCCCAGTCTTCTTTTACTAGTTGATACTACATATTTCCACATCATAAGTTGTTATGCACCTAAACAACATTAGTCTAATACATTCTATACCAAATCTAAAAAAATCATTTGTTATTACCCTTGAGATATAATTATATGATTTGTGAAGTTTGTAATAGAAGACAAACCTTATCTTTGATTTGCACTGTAGATCTATTTCTAAACAAGAGTTCATTTTCTTTAATTTCTTTCCAATTACTAGATCCAAATCTTTGAACTGCTTGACAAAGAGCTTCCTCTTCTTCTACTGTCCATCTTCTTCTACCTGGGGTACCTTTTTTTACAAATCTGATTCCTATTTAAAGACAAGACTTGCATGATAATGTTTATCAAATGAATTAGTTCAAATAAAAATGCTACTAAGGTGTTTTGAAATGCAAATGATTAAACCTATGGGCCAGAGAGGATATATAGATAGACCATTTTGAGGCTTCAAGGTATCATTTGTTTGTTTGTGTATCCTAACTATAGCAGTTGGAGCAAGACCAATTTGACTCTTCTTCTAATGAAAATGATGAGGCCAACAATGGAAATCTGCCACTAGAAGTTTAGTAAATAGTTCATTCTCCCCTACAAAAAAAGAGAAAAGAGAATGCTCTTTTCCCACCATAATAAACAACATGTTTATGCATCCCTTCATCAATCACAAAAAGAGGTTAAATCCTTATCATCTATATTACCTAGAACGAATGAAGAAAGCCAGAAATGGTTCTAATTATTGAAGTAATTCTTTCCACAACTATTTTTTAAAATACTTACAAATTTATGTTTGAGATTATAGACTCTCTACCCGAAATCTGAATTTTTTGATAGGAAAATCAATGAAAACTGATTAAATGACTTTAGGTTGCAGATCCCACCATGACACAAGGAATTCAAATTATTTTTCTTCCTTTGATTGAATTTCCGTTGGACCAATCTTAGATTGCTCGAAATTGTTTTGCCTCCTCCTACAATCCAACAAAGAGTAGTGTATCAAATCATAAGAGTGTGCTCAAAATCTCTTGAAATCTCGTGTAAAAAAGCGTAGTGTATCAAATCATAAGAGTGTGCTCAAGATCTCCTAAAAAAAGAGTAGTGTATCAAATCATAAGAGTGTGCTCAAAATCTCCTAAAATCTCGTGTAAATCTATGTAACTATATAAAATAGTACATACTTGAATGAGGAAACCAATGATGAACCTCCCAAGCAAGTGGGGAAGTAGGATCTAGATTGTTTTATAGAACATTTCCATAAGGATCTATCCTGAATAGAGTAGGATCAAATCTTGCATTTCTACAAAATGAAAAAAGAAATAGTCTTTTAACAAACCATCTTTCTTTAAAAGAAATGTGTGCCTAGAAAAATAAAAAATAAAAAATACATTTAAATTATATAGAGAAATTAAATTGAAATGATTTCTAATAGTTGAAATCTTGCCAAAAATCTCTAGAAGACTCCAATAATAAAGAGGTGATTTGTTAGGACTTCGAAGAAGATGAATGGTATCAAATACATATTATATGAACATTTTTTTATAGGAAACTAAAAGTCTCTTAGGAAATCAAATAAGATGAACAGTGAATGATATCAAACACATAACAAATGCCAAAATGAGTATGATGTATCTAACCCCAAATGATCAAGTTACTGCAAAAGAGAGTCTGCAAATCTTCTAGCACTTGATAGGTCTCTTTCTTCTAATTCAATGATTGGGAATAGCTGATTGAACTTCTTCACCTTGGAAATATAAACAAATAAAAAAATTAACTAAGTTATTCGATCTGCCTCATCACATCATTAAAAACCCTTGTGTAAACAAAATAAACTACAAACCCTCTATTGCCCTACATTTTGTCACCACAAAATGTTTGTAATAGAAAGAAACTTTTTCAAGCTAGTTTTGCGTTTCTCTAAGCTTAAATTTGATATTTAATTGGTTAATTTTGATCGATTGATCCATTCCAATTCATATATCAAATGCCAAAATGAGTATGAGCTGTAGATCCCACCATGACACAAGGAATTCTAGTTTATTTTTCTTCCTTTGATTGAATTTCCATTGGACCAATCTTAGATTGCTCGAAACTATTTTGCCTCCTCCTACAATCCAACAAAGATTAGTGTATCAAATCATAAGAGTGTGCTCAAGATCTCTTGAAAAAAGAGTAGTGTATCAAATCATAAGAGTTTGCTCAAAATCTCCTAGAATCTCGTGTAAATCTATGTAACTATATAAAATAGTACATACTTGAATGAGGAAACCAATGATCAACCTCTCAAGAAAGTGGGGAGGCAGGTTCTACATTGTTTTATAGAACATTTCCATAAGGATCTATCCTAAACAGAGCAGGATCAAATCCTGCATTTTCACAAAATGAAAAAAGAAACAGTCTTTTAAGAAACCATCTTTCTTTAAAAGAAATGTGTGCCTTAAAAAATAAAAAATAAAAAATACATTTAAATTATATAGAGAAATTAAATTGAAATGATTTCTAACAGTTGAAATCTTGCCAAAAATCTCTAGAAGGCTCCAATAAAAAAGAGGTGACCTGTTAGGACTTCGAAGAAGATGAATGGTATCAAATACATATTATATGAACATTTTGTATAAGAAACTAAACATCTCTTATGACATCAAATAAGATGAACAATGAATGATACCAAACACATAACAAATTCCAAAATGAGTATGATGTAAGTAACCCCAAATGATCAAGTTACTGCCAAAGAGAGTCTGCAAATCTTCTAACACTCGATGGGTCTCTTTCTTCTGATTCAATGATTGGGAATAGCTGATTGAACTTCTTCACCTTGGAAATCTAAACAAATAACAAAATAAACTGAGTTATTTGATTTGCCTCATCACATCATTAAAAGCCCTTGTGCAAACAAAATAAATTACAAACCCTCTTGCTTACAAGCAAGCTACAAACCCTCTATTGCCCTGCATTTTGTCACCACAAAATGTTGGTAATAACAAGAAACTTTTTCAAGCTAGTTTTGCATTTCTCTAAGCTTAAATTTGATATTTAATTGGTTAATGTTGATCGATTGATCCATTCCAATTCATATAACAAATGCCAAAATGAGTATGATGTAACTAACCCCAAATGATCAAGTTACTACCAAAGAGAGTCTGCAAATCTTCTAGCGCTTGATGGGTCTTTTTATTCTAATTCAATGATTCAGAATAGCTAATTGAAATTATTCACCTTGAAAATCTAAAAAAATAACAAAATTAACTAAGTTATTTGATCTGCCTCATCACATCATTAAAAACCCTTCTGCAAACAAAATAAACTACAAACCCTCTTGCTTATAAGCAAGCTACAAATGCTCTATTGCCCTGCATTTTATCACCACAAAATATTGGTAACAACAAGAAACTTTTTCAAGCTAGTTTCACATTTCTCTAAGCTTAAATTTGATATTTAATTGCTTAATGTTGATCGATCGATCCATTCCAATTCATATATCAAATATTTTTACTGAAGGCCTTCGTCAAGTCTTTTTCATTTTTCTTTTTGTCAAGCCTTTGCTTGATTTTGAAGCCTTCATCATCCGTTCTTTGCTTTTGAGTTTGCATTTGTTTGTTTTTAGTCCTTTGGTTTTGGTCATGTCATGTCTTTCATTTTTCCCTTTGATTCAGTCTAGCCTAGAGGTCAATCAGAGTTGTTAGTCAAGAGTTATGCCCATTTTAGTGCTTCAAAAGTGAACCTTTTGGGTGCAACAACACAAATTTAAAATATGATGTTACATTTTCAATTTGAATTTCACTTTTTGATAAATATAACTTATATTCACTTTTTGTTATTTTTAAAGTTACTTTAACTTCAAATTTTTAACTTAAAGTGACTATAGTGCACTTTATGTTATAATTTTAAGTTGAGTTACTTTTTAATTTTTCACTTAAAGTAACTATATACCTATATAGTTTTAGTTTAATTTTTGGTTTTAAAAATCAAATGTTTATTTAAATGTTAATTTTAAAATGATGTTTATATGTTATATTTCTAAATACGGTAATAAATATTGTTTATGGCCCATTTTGTAACATTTTTATAATTTTAAGTGAATTAAATGACTTAAAGTCTTTAAAAGTGGGCATTTTATATGCAATAACATGTAAAATCCATCAAAAGTGGACATTTTACATGTTACTGAATATAAAGATCACTTTGGTGGACCTTTTTGATGTCATTACATCAAAAGTCTATCATAAGTGGACCTTTTTGACGCTACTACATAAAAAGTGAAGTTTTCATGCTTTAACATCTAAAAGGTGAGTTGCATTTTAAAACATGCTTCCTGCCCCAAAAGGTCAATTTTGCCTATGAGCATATTTTAAAACATGTAATGGCACCTAAAAAGTGCAACTTGAATGAGATGCACATTTTAAAATATGTAAGTGATCGCAAAAGGTCTAATTTTGATCAAAAGACATGTTTTCATATGTGCATTGAACTCAAAAAGTCCATTTTTGAAGAACATGTTTTTGCCCTCCAAGAACCCGATTTTGATCATAACTTGAGATTTTCTCAATGGATTTGCATGAGATTTCTTCTATTGGAAGTGTTTTTTGTTGGCAATGATTTATCTTGCATTTAAAATGGATTCAATAAGCTGAAAAATGTATTTGGAAGCTCTCATCTAGGGCACATTTTTGGAAATAACTCTAAATAGATCCATTTTTGACCCACATTTTTGCACAATGATCAATCATTTTGATGTTTTATGGTGATTACATTGCATATTGATGCATGTTTTAACCTTTAATGATCAAAACATTTTGATCATGCTTCTTGGTGAAACACGTTTTTCACCAAAAATGTTGGATTATGGAGCATGAATAGGGCATGTTTTGGCATCTTTCAATGAGAACTCCTTGTTTGCTGCCCTCTCCCATTCAAATTTGCAAAATTTTGAAAGATTCAAGCATTTTTGAAGATTTTTTCAAACATTGGAGCATCTTTTTCCTTCATTTTTGGCACATGTAAGTGGACACTTTCTTTCTTGTTTTTAATTCATGCTTATCTTATTGATTTTATGTACGTAATTACTTGATGGTTTCCACTTGTTGAAATATTTGTCATGGAAAGTGTGTTTTTCATTTAAAAATGAAGTTTTTGTTCATTTTCATGTTTTTGGTTCTTTCCCAAGTCTCAATTTTGAATTTGAGTGTTGAAGTGCATTACATCTTGGTATGTTTGAGTCACTTTCCAAAGGTACATTTTTCTTTTTGTTTTTATGTTTTGTGCTTGCCGATTTTCTCTACTTGGAGAAGTTGCAAGTTCTTTCCTAAGAACTTGTTTTTGTTTTATCCCATGCATTTCACCATCACTCATTCTCATTTCATTTCATTCCATCTTCCATATTTTCACTTTCATAACACTTTATTCTACCTTCCATGTCATTTCATTCCGCACTCCACTACATATGCATATGCTTTCTCTTTCAAGTCACTTTGTCAGATTTGTGAAGTTTCCAATCCATTTTTGAATCTTCACTACTAATTTAGAATCCACTTGTATGGAGATTCCTTCTGATGATGTATTTGTGTTTTGAGATTTTTGTGTTGCAGCACAAGCACAAGAGATGTCCTCATGATCAAAATCCAAAGGTAAAATAAAATATCAAAATGATAAAGAATTGGCTCATGTAGCTCCTTTGTCATGCCATATCTATTTAGGATAATGTGATGGACACAAAGATTGGTCATGTGGATATGGCTGCTTTTCTACAAAGAGTTGAAGCTCCAGCTAGTCTTGAAATGAAGCATATTAAGAGAAGCAACATTCACTTGGTGTCTACATTTCCCATGGTGGCTATAGAACCTGATTTCATTCTCAAATATGCATGATGTTTTACTCCTAAGACAAAGACTATAAAAGATACTAACGACAAGGTTATCATTAGCCTTGATCTTGAGGTCATTGAGAAAATCTTCATGATTCCACATAAAATCGAATGTGCTAATTTGACCAAAGAATCATAATTGGCATGTTGGAATGGGAAAAAGGGTGATTATCAGAAATATGTCAACCTTTATTGGTTAGACAATAAAAGAAGCAATTTCTCCTGATGGCCAAAGACTATTCATCGGTCAAATTTCAAACAAGAATATAAGGATCTCACCATCCTACTCAGCAGGATTGTGGCCTTAGAGATTCTACTAATTTTAAGCCATGGATGTATAAATTCATGTTTCAAATTATGGAGAATAAAGAACACATCTTTTGGGGAGAACTCATCAGCATTGCACTTTACCAAAATATATGCAATGTGGGAACATCTATGTTCTATATGAATTCTTATCTTGTTTACATTGCTACTACCATGGGATATTTTTCTAGTCTTTCTACTAAGAGAGATTGTCTTTAGGTTCCTATTTGGAATTAATATGACTAGATCACTTTGGAAAATAGTAAATTCCACTACAAATGAGTTCAAGATGCTTTCTTTGGGCAATTTTGATGCTTGTTCAATAAATAATTATTTATCAAAAGAGTATCTGATGCAGCATGGGAGAAGGTGAATCAATATGGCTGTATTTTTATTCAATTTTTCACTTTCACATACTTGAGAGTTGTATAATTTAAAGGTGAGCCATATACCTTACCTAGGTATGCTATAGATTGAATCATCTTGATGGAGCTAGCTAGACAACTCATGGATTTGCAGAGTGATCAGCATGCTTTGCATAGGCTTGGTTTTGGCATTACCTCAGCTAAACCTTTAGCTATTGGCAATTATTCAATCATTTCTATGCCTAAAGTAAAGAACATGGAAGTAGAGTTGCACTTGATCACCTTGAAGAAGTTCAATGCCAGATTTGATTTTGACTATCGAGAGATTAATTCTCAGATGAAAAGAGCCTACACTCATGTTCATTGCATCGAGGACATCTAGATAGATATGAGGATAGAACTTGACATCATGAAGATGGACTAATGAAAATTAACCTTGCAATAGATAATTGATCTTAACATGTTGGAAATCCCTTCAAATTTCCAAGTTGAAGATGATGGCAACATCCTTGATCTAGAGTTTCATCAAGCTGACTTTGATAAGAAGTTTCTTTTTCCTATTCAATGGAAACAAAAGGAAGGTACGTCTACCATGGATAGATTTCAATCCATCTTAGTAAACACCAAAAAATTGTTGAAAAGTAAAGGCCTTAAAAGAGTAAATCTTAAGATGGGCCTCAATTGTGAAAGTTTTGGTCCTCCTGGTAGGAAGTCACAACTAAAAATTATAGGGAAAGATGGTACCTCATCTTTTGATGCTAATGGTTCCCTCAAATTCAAATTGAAGAGTAGAAAAGGAACTAAATCATCTCAAGTTCCTAACCCAATTCAAGAATCAATGGAAGAATCAGAAAAAGAATTGGAAACAAAATTTGATAAAGGAGATTCAGATGAAGAAGGGGAAACTATGATCATACCTGCTCCAAAGCCTGCACAAGCCTATACATCTTTTATACATGAACAACCCTTTTTTTCATGAGGTTGATGATGATGTGGATTCATTCTCCACTATTTTTACTCCTTCCATTCTAGTTTCAGAGGTTAATACCATGGCTCTTCCTATTTTCTTTGTTTCTCCTTGCATCCCTACACATGAGCAATATGATCATTTAGCAAATATGTTTGAAGATTTTCCAACTCTTACTAGTGGTCAATTTTCCCAACTTGATACATCTTTGACATGATTTGAGCTTTTCATAACGGAGTCTTCTCAACATGTTCCTATGCCTTCAGTTGTATAGACTAAATCTTGCTCAGTCACTATGCAAATACAATATGGATCAATGCCAATTGTTTCCATTGTACATGCTTTTGTGGATGAAAGTTTCAGCTTGCTTACATGGATGAGCAAAATAACAACAAAGGGAAGGGAAGTGGTTGTTCCTCCTAACAATCTTCCTGTTAAGAAGACCAAATCCAAATCTTTGAAAGATAAGATTGTTTCCATAATTTTGGTTGATTATGATAAAGCTAAATTTGTCAAAGTTGTTGAGCCCTTAGTAGTAAACCTATTGAGGAACTTGTTCTAATTACAAGTTTGAAAAAGTTGAAATTGGAAAGCAATCATGCTTGAGTTGTTTGCAAGATGCTCAAGATGCATTGGCTAATGTATCAAAGAGCTATCATGAGCTTTGGGAAAAGAAGAAGCAACTGAAATAGGAGGTCTCTCATCAGAATGAGGTAATCTAGAAAAAATCTTCTCAGAGTGTTGTTGTTATGTATCAAATGTCTAAGGAGAGAAAGTTGATTGAAGCTGCTAAGTCTTGGATATAGGAAATCATTTCTGAAGGAGTTTGAGCCATCATGAAAACATTTTCAATTCTTAGGCATGTCAAAGAGATGAATGAAATGGAGATAAACTTAATCTCCTCTTTGACTCAAGAGGCAGATAATTTGAAGGAAATCCTTGATGATTGGGATGAAATGGTAAAATTTGATCTAGATGCCTTGGTCTCATGTGACATTCTTCCATCATATGAAATGTTCTTCAAATTTCAAGGACTCATTGGTTACAAAGAGGAGACATTGAGGAAGCTGATCATAAAGTTGCATGTGGCCTTTGGATATTGTCAAATAGTTGAAACAAGTGTTGTGATTTGGAACAGATGGGATGCCACGTTACTGATGAATCTAGTAATCTTATTGTAGTAGATAGAGTAAATTCAAAATATAAAATCAAGATCAATGCTGATGTAGATTCTAAAGATTTTGGTTCACACATGATGAAAAAATTTCTCTTGTATAAATCCTTGACAAAACACTTATTAGATACTGTATAAAAAATGCAGTAAGAGTAGAAGCCATATCAAAGACTATGGAAATCACTAATTGTTAAATTTAAGGCATTGAGAAACAATCTCTAAGATAGTTATTTTGATTTTATTTCATGATAGTAGTTGTGAAGAATCCATTACATGAAAAAAATATAATTACATGTAATGCAAATTACATGTATGTAAAAGGATGTAATGCGAATTGCACGTACAATTGCATGCCACCCTTTATTTTCTTCTATAGTTAGACTAGGTCAAAGTTGGTTGAGTTGCTCCCACTTTTTCCTCCACCTTTTTCTCAACTCCTATGCCCATATAAAGGAGTTTCACCTTATTGTAAAATCATCATTATCTTTATGCAAGAGAGCTCTGGAGAAATTTTGCTAACATTATTTTGAGAGAAAGTGAATACAAAGGACAATTTGAGACTTAACTTTAATTAAGTGAGATTGTTATTTGTGTGAATTGTAAGCTTTGTCTATAATTCCTCCAAGTTATCTTGTGTTATTGGTAATTGTATCTCATGAATTGAATAGAAAAGAGTTAAGAAGCAATTGGAGTCAGAGCTCTGACCAGGAGCAATTGTGAAAGTGTATAGCTAGAAGCTTTGTTTGTAGCTTATATTTTTGTCTTAATTTGCAAAATAATTAAGTTATTCTTACTTTTAGAAGTCCTTTTTCCCTAATTGTCAAGCTTTTCCAAATAGAAGTATGACTAGACTTAGAGCCAAATCGGTGCATTTTTAGCTAGCCTTTGAGTTAGTGAGGTTTTATCGATATCAGTGTTTTTAGCTCTTGATAGAAGTGTAGTTAGAGATTCACCTTTCCCATTACTCACTCCATGAGTAAGTGGATTCTTTTTTGAAAGATAAGAAGAAAGGATATTGGTAACACCCATTTTATAAAATCTCTCAATTTCTTGCTTACCATGAGTTGATCAAAGGAACAGTGAGAAGGGGGAGCCTTCCCTTTAAGGTAGGAGAGACTCTATCTCACACGCTATGGTTGGTCATCCTATTTTGCGAATAGATTTTTACCCAAAAATATCAATTACAAAATATCCACCCAACACGCTCCATCTACTAATTAACCTAATCTCTACAAAGCTTTGAAACTTATTGTTATGGAAAGAAATCAAGCGTCATTTAGGTGTTTAAGTGTCATAAATGTACCAAGTTCCATGATGAAGCAAAGTTCAACATGCTTACCAATTGAACTAGGGACCTTCTATTTAATTTTGTAGTAGCTAGTTTGATATATGCTTATAAACAATTATAAATAATAAAAAATGAAAACACTACCTATGTAGAATTGAAACAAAGACAAAGAAAAGATGTTAATCCAAAAGTGAGTATCAAAAGTTTCGTTAGACAAACAACAAGTGAGAATGCAAGGGTGACAGATAAAATTCATCATTTCAGAAAACAAACATATTTGATTAAGCATAACTAAAGCTTTAGCATTTGACATAGAACAATCATATATCATACCCCAATTTTTTTGGTTGAGGTGAACTGGCTATATATTATAGGTTTCAATCCTAGGATATACGAAATTAAAATATAAATGTTTAAATCATGGAAGCACATACAAATGTGTAAGACATGTCATGCCTCATCCTTATGAATCCCATCCAAACAAATAATAAAATAGGGAAAATCAATGTTCGAAGGAAAAAAAGTAGAGGAAATTAACAAAGAATGTTGAATCCCTAATTTTGATAGTCACAAAGAGATCACTCAAATTAATTGAGGTAACTGCACATTACCATAGCTCTAGTACTTCCAAAATATGATGCACTGCACGATGAACCATAGCAAAAGTGCATATCTACAAAAAGGTAAAGTTATTGTGAGAAATAGCTTCCAAATGATGCACATTTAAATAGTGTAACCCGGGTGTGTGCACCTAGGTCAAAACCTCGACGCACTTGGTGTGGGTGCATCATGCACCTGAGTACCGCTGCCGAGACATTTTTTGCTGCTGCACCCCTGCCGCATTGATTGAGCACCCGGGTGGGATGTGGTGCTCAAGGGCATGGCAAGTGCTTGGGTGTGCAGGTGCTTCCTGAGTGCTCATAGGGTGCTCCGAGGTAGATGGCCATAAATGTCAAAAATGAAAAGTGTTTTTGCATTTTATTTTTTTTGGTTTTTTAGGCATGCTAAATTTAATTGGGTGTGGGTCTCATGTGGTCTATTTAAAGGTTTAAGAAGACCAATAGACCTCATTTTCATTTCACCATTTTGTTTCATTCTTTTGAAGCAACAAGGAGCTAAGTGAGCAAAAGAGTTTGGAAGAGTTTGTGAGAGCTTAGTGGGTGATTTTGCAAAGGATTGCAAGATCAAGAGGAGTAAGAAGATTTTGATTTGGCAAGTGTCTCCTCAAGTTTAAAGTAGGTTTTTTTTGTTTTACAAATTTTTTTGGTTTTAGAAATCAATTTATAATTTTTAAATTTAGTATTTAGTTTACTTTCAAGTTTCAACTTAAATTTTTGAATGTTTCATTCTTGAATCTTGTTGATAGTTGATAGTTCTATGTTTTTTATTATCTATATTAATTTTTAATTTTTTCATTGTTCTTAAAATAAAAATATGGCAATATGGCATATGCTGAAACATATTTAGTATTTAGTATTTAGCTTCCTTTTAAAATATTTTTAAATAATATATGCTAAAATTAAATAGTAAAGTTTTAAGTTTTATGTAGGTTGAAACCAGTTTTTATAACTTATTTTTACTTGGGCTAAAATGTATCATGATCATTTTTATAATTTCATTTTCATTTTGTGAAATACAGTTTTATAAATGGCATCTAGATCCAACCAAAGTGTAGATGACATAGAAATAAATGAGGCAAGTGCATTTGATAATGAGCCCGAGCCCGAAAGAAGTAATCATGGGGCTAATGTAGGTGGTCAATTTGAGCCTGAGGAAGAGCCTCCTTATGTTGCACTAGGGTTGCCTTCTATTGATTTCCCTTCAAAGATTTTGACAAAGTATGCTAGGGGTCCTTATGATCCAAAGTCCCCTCTAAAAAATTTTGTTATGAAAATTACACGCCCTACAACTTTAGGTGGTGGCACACATAAATGGAAGTGCAATATATGTGGCGTAGAATGGTTTGGAAACATTACAAGAGTTAATCCACACCTTCTTTTTTGGAGTGGCTATGGTGTGAACCCATATATATTCTTATCAAATCCTAAGAATGTGAAATATAGAATTGATGTGAACAAACTATGGGGCATTCTTGATGATAGTGATGTTCTAGTGCCTAGATCTTTGTCTGCTAGGTAACAGGTACAGAATATACAATAGTTACAGGGGCAGTGAGATACATCTACTCATATCTTGCACCAGAGAGAAGGAATTATGTCACCTACACATAGTTTAGTAGAAGATAGCAATAGGGGGAAACAAAAATCAACTACAAGTCGTAGTGGTAGTAACCCAATTGTTCATTTATTTAACATGCACGCAAAGGATTGATTAGATGATGTTGTTGGTGATTTCTTCTTTTCCAATGGCATCTCTACACATGTGGCTTGCTCTCCCTATTTTGTGAGGATGATTTCCATGACAGTGAACGAGGGAGAGCCATCATATGTTCCACCAGGTGACCACAAGTTGAGGACCACAACATTGGATAAAAATTATGGCAAGGTTGGGATCTTGATGGAGTAGATGAAAGCATGTTGGATGGATTCAGCATACAACATTATCATAGATGGGTGGATGGACAATAGTCATCATCCACTCATCAACATTATGGTTACATGCATCGAGGGCCCATACTTTTGAAGGCAGTTGATTGTTCAAGGCATTGCAAAGATGTTGATTTCACGTGCTTAGGGAAGCCATTGAGGAGGTTGGGCCACAAAATGTGGTCCAAGTTGTGACAGATGCAACATGTGTGCAAAGTTGCAAGGAGGCTTGTTGAGGAAGCCTATGGGCATATTTGGTAGACTCCATGTTGTGTGCATGCCATGAACAATGCACTCAAAGACATGGGGAAAATAGAGTGGATTAAAAAGGTGATTAATGATGGGAGAGAGGTGCAGATGCTTATTTTCAATCACCATACATCACATACACTTTTTAGGAGCTTTGCAAAGAAGCAATTTCTAAAACCAATTGAGACCAGGTACACATCATATTATATTCTCTTGGAGAGAATTATTGAGTTACAAGAGCCATTGAAACTCATGGTTATGACACAAGAATGGAATTAATGGCTTGAGTCCAAAATAGAGCATGGGAAGAGGGTAAAGGAGATAGTGAAGAGTGATCAGTTTTGGAGTGATGCACAATATATAGTCTCCATCATTACTCCAGTGTTTCAGGTGATCAGATATGGAGATGCAGATTCACCTAGCCTTGGAGAGGTTTATGAGTGTATTGATTCCATGCTTGGGCATATGAGGGCTACTGTGCATGAGAAAGACCCCACTCTAGCATTTTGTATGGAGCATATGGAGCCTATCATTCACCTCAAGTGGGAGAATTTGAACACTCCTTTGCACATGGCTTCCTATGCATTGAACTTGAAGTGGTACATACCTAGGCCTGATAGAGTCACACCACTTCGGGATGATGAGGTGAAGAATTGGTTCTTTCAATGCATTGCCAAAATGTATGATATTGAGACTACTAGTGAGATTTGCACTGAGTGGTTTGAATTTTCTAGTCTTTTAGGCAATCCTTAAATCTTAATTCAGTGCTCTAAACTCTTTATAATTATAAGTTCTTTTAATAATTAATTGTTACTTGACTTATAAGTTATAACTTTATTTAAGTTATTTTAATATTATGTTGTAAACTTTAAAACTTGTAACTTGTAGGATACTCAGATATTGCAAATGTGGATCTCAAAACCATGGCACAAAAGAATCCCATTTTGTGGTGGAAATATCATGGGTCACAAAAGTCAAAGATCACCTCACTAGCCATCCAATTGCTTTCTCAGGTTTGTAATACTAATTACTAATTCCAACCCTTTATAATCTTAACTTTAAGAGTTTTACTTTACTAATTTTAATTTATGATTCATTGATTCAATAATTATTAATCATTGATTTACCATTTATCATTTGTTACAAATTGTATGAAAATTTGTTTGTAACTTGTAAGTTGTAACTTTCAACTTTGTTATGTTAGGTGTTTAGTGCCTCAATTGCAAAGAGGAATTGGTCAACCTATAGCTTCATTCACTCTATTAAGAAGAACAAAATTACCTCTAAGAGAGTGTAGAATTTGGTTGCTGTACATGGTTACTTGTAGCTCAAAGATTGCAAGACACCCAAGTACATAGAGAGCCCTACAACATGATGGGATGTGGAGCCAAAGGATCCAACTCAGATTGATGAGGATGATGATGTAGTAGAAGCCAATGTAGGGCTAGTTGGTGTTCCTTTAGAGGATCAAGATCTTACCCATGAGGAGTCTAGTAGTTCCAATGATGAAAACTTCAGTATAAGGGATGATTAGAGAGCACTTGAGATGATTCCATTCGCATTATTGACATTTTGTCATTTTTTTGATTGTACTCACTTTGATATGGCTATGATACGTTATTATTATTTCACTATTTCATGCTATTCGGCTCATTATCATCATGCGCATCTTTATGATATATGATATTCATAGAATCATATTTGAGCAACGAATTTTGAATCTTACATCTTGAACTAAGTTAATTTGTTAAATGGTCATTAGTAATGGTTATGAAGTTTCAAGTTTCAATTTTGAACTTATGGTTTGTGAATCACATTTCAATTTTCTCTATTCATTGTATTCAACTATATTTGATATGTTAATGTTATATAATATATTGAAGTATCATTTCATAATTAGCATTTTTAGTCATATATATTATATATATACTATGCAACCCCCTCCCTCCCTCCCACCACCCCTCTGCTCCCACGTCACCATCCCAAAATTGAGGCCTTTTTTTTCCACACTTGAAACTCGTCCTGACGTCCCCCCACATTACCACATCCCCGTGCCAGAGTAACACTGTGTATATCCAAATATCATAGATATAAAGAGATGTTTCCCATACCTAACCTTATGTTGCTGTCGTAGATCTTGAATTTAAGTCGATGTCAAGGAGTTGTGTTTTGCAGCCTTGGTTTTGAGTGTAGCTTGTAGGTATATCACAATTGTTGCTACCTTTTAATTGCATCTATTGCTGCATATTAGACTAGATTGTTGCCTTATAGAATTCATTGCCATTAATGTAGATCATAGGCATTTTTCATATATCATGTTTACAATATCACACCATATATATATATTCCAATTCTAGTTGGTGGGGCCCTCCCTTCCCTATAACTGCTCCTTTGCACACACCACTCTTGTTAGTTTAGGGCTAGAACTCCCTTATTAGTTGAGGTCTTCAATGTGCTGTTGGTGGCACCCTCAAATATATTATTTTTAGGCCCCTAGCCCTACTATTCTAAGGCCCCCCTAGAAACAATGCTACCCATAGCCTACTATTCTAAGGCCCCCCCATTATTTCTATAGGCTATAATTACCTGCCCCTTAGAATAGTACCTGCCTACTCATTGTTTCTATAGGCTACAAGGTGCTCTTCATTTCCCTATTGCCTAACCTAAGTAGAAACATAAAGGAAAGCCTTACCATTATCTAGGTGGAATAGATGCTAGGTGAGCCCTCCCATAGATTATAAGGGCTCTGGAGGTTGTAGGTTCTTCAACTGCACCTAATATATATATATATATATATATATATATATATATATATATATATATAAAACAAGGTCAGCTCTCTTTGGCACTAGTAGATTTTACGATTCAAATTTGACTTTGGGTCTAGCCTAGTCAACCCTCTCTAGTGCCATTATATTTTAAAAATGAACATTAACTTTTGGTCCAACCCATTCTATTTACAAAAGACAATATACAATTTAATTGATTGATAAAAGGGTTCGATCATCTAATCTAATTAGGATCAAGATTAACTAAATCAACACTCCCTCTTAACTATAGAGGATACTAAAACCATCATGGACATATTCATCCTATATTGCCTATGAAGGATGAATCAAAAGGGTATCATCATGAATTCTTTCATGATGCTCATCATGCATACTTGCAAAGGATGGATCCACCTTGCGTTTTCCCCAAAAGGTGGAAGAAGTCCAAGGCCTCAAGCCTTCTCTTCAAGAAGGTAAATAAATACACTACCACCTTGTATTTCCCATAGAATGGATGATACAATTAGGTGTATGAATGATGTTGAGATTATCTCTGAGTGAGGTTGTATTCTCCAAAATTCTAAGCTTATCTTTGAAGTACTCAAACTTCACTTGAGTAAGAGGCTTGGTGAGAATATTTTATATTTGCTCGTCAATGCTAGTATATTTCAGCTAAATGACTCTTCTCTATACCATGTCCTAAATATAGTGATAATGATTTTCCACATGCTTTGTCCTATCATGAAATATCAAATTGACGAACATCTTTATACAACTTTGATTGTCATAATGGATGACTGAAGGATCCAAAGGTTGTCCAAACAACCTAGTGAGGAGCTTGCAAAGCCATACCATTTCCCTTGTAGTAACACTAGTAACAATATATATTTCTTCAGCAGTACTCATAGCAACTGGGGGCTATTTCTTGTAGGTGTAGGCCCAAAAAATCATAGCAGATCCGAAACTAAAGCATGATCCCAAAGTGCTATTTTTATCAATAACACTACTTGCTCAAAAATTGAGTCATAAAAACCTGTAGGGGATAAAAATCAGATATTTGCATGCTAGAGAAACCACTAACTCTAAAAGCATACAATATAAATTCCTAACCTAACATTAAAGCTATGAAGGAAAGTGCATAAAATATGAAATAAATCAACAAACACTACCTCAAGATGCTCCAATGCTTTTCTCTCTTTAAATTTGATAGGTTGCTCCAATGTGACAATATGCACCTGATTCATGAAAGAAAGATTATGGTAAACCAAAAATGAGAGAAATGATCACAATTTATAGAATTTGCAAGAGAAATTGCAAATTAGCACTTAAGTGCACAAAAAGACAAATGTTATAGAATATGGAAATCTAAAAATTTGAAAGAGGAAATTTGTAATAAGGTATGAAAAAAAGGATACCCAATTAGAAATTAAAGAGTTAAAAAAAAAGTCCTAAACTATGACAAATATGACAAAAATAAAAAGAGGAAAATTGTCATGAACTATGACAAATTTGGACAAAAGGAAAAAAGAAATTGTAATTAACAAAAGAGAAAATAAAGTTAGTCGAATAGACTCTAACAATTTATGACAAAAGAAAAACAAAAAATAGAGGTTGGAAAAGAGAAATTGGTGGCTAGAAAAGAGGAAGTGGAAGAACAATTGGTGGTAAAATGTAAGAGTTAGAATTTAGAAATTCAAAATCTCATAATTCCCTCACAAATATAGAAAATAAAATAAATCTAAATTCATAAGAAATAAAACAATTAATTAATAGATATTTTTAATTAGGAATGTTTAATAAAAGAGGATGAATTAATAAGATGAGATGAAATAAATGATTAAAGAAATAGGATTAAAGCTTGGGGTTATTTATCCACATAAGAAAAATTAATAAAAGTGATTGTCCAAATGATAACATAAATGCAAGATAACCCTATTGAAGGATTATGATACAAAATCTAGATCAAATGTGATGGAATTAGATGGATCAAAACCATTATTAAATTAATTGAAAAAATGATACCAAATTGGTTGACACAAACTGTAAATGCCATATGTTTGATTGAAATTGATTGATAGGATTAATTGGAGTAACATCAATAGACTTTTTCAATGCTATTAAATTACATGAATGATGATGCAATAAGACACTAAGTGACTTGACAATTTCAATGATCAAGTTGATGGAAAAGGATGAGAAGGCATTGAGGGAATCAATAATGCTAATGATTGAATGATGATTGATTAAGGTGGTTTTGGTTTCAAATTATTTTGGGAATAATCTACATATGATTCAAAAGGGTTACAAATGATGAAAAAACATACTAAAAAATGTTGTGAAATAATTCCAAATGATGATCAAGTTGGCCAAAGGATTGAAGTTTGTAAAATGAGAAAATGGAACAAATTAGGATGTAAAAGTGATGAAAGAGTAGGTGCAAACCATTTTTGAGAATCTATAGTTATTAATTATACTGAGGTTGTAGCATGTGTGGCCTCCCTTGTAGATGAGCTACTAACAGGTTCATGATGCTTCTTTGAGGCTTTCTTTATCTTTTTCTCCTTCTTTGGTGCTTGGACTTTTGTTTGTATGCAATTCAAGACTTCTTCATATGTGCCAAATGTTTGGCAATGGTATCCTTTGAGAAAATTTATATGTAATCAACATACCTAATCATCTTTGGTTCTATATGCTTATAGTCCAATGCTGGAACCCAAGATGTTCTGGGCTTAACCAACTCTATCATGCAATGATCACTATCATCTAGAAACCTTGTAATATCTCTATACTTTTCAAAAATAGATGTAGGAAACTGATATGACTCTTGCATTCTGAGCTAAAATTATTTTAAGGATCCCCACATGATCCTCTTGAATTCTCCTCCTAACTATTCAACATGCTCATTAATTTGATAAATAATGGTCCTCTTATCATCCCATACAACATCTCCTATTCAAGGGAAAAATTTCTTGACATCTAAGTAAATACAAACAAGTAGTGAACCATACTTGATATCTTGATGTTAGTCTCTCTTCAATCATTCCATATTAATATCTAGTTGGTTAATAACCATATGTGATAGATCATATGCTTTACCTTGAGTGGATATCTTGTGGGCTTTCCTCATAGTTGTACCATGTACTGTTAGAGTAATGATTTGTTCTAACTTATTAATTAAATCACTTTGATTTAATTAATTAAGTTGCCTATTACTCTAGTTTTCTTAAGCTATCTTGTAGGTGCATATAATTAATATTTTATTAATTATATTGTGCAACCCTAGCTTTTTTAGGCTTTAGTTTCCCTTTTCGGGTTTCGTGATTCCTTTATAAGGATTCACCTCTTTGTATTTTATTCATTCACTTATTGGATTATATGAGATATTGCTCTGATACCATGTTAGATTAGTTTTTCACCTAATCTAACATAATTTATAAGTTAGAATAAATAATTACTCTAACACCCCCCCTTAAGCGAAGCTTGGGAGGAAGCTAACCTAGCACAGCTATGAAAGAGAATTGGGTCCTAGCAACAAGGCCAGATCAGGTACCCAATCACAACAAAATCTCTATAAAGAGGAGAAATAGAGAAAACCACATGGGAAAAACCCTACTCCAAAAAGAGATAGCAAAGAATGTTCTAGAAGAAGGAACAAAGAGATCAGAAGAGAATCATTGAAGCATGAAGAACCACAAAACTCTGTCAAAATGCTGATCTGTAGAACCTTCATGGAAATAGAAGGCATGAACCATCAACCAAAGGGACCTCCATGGAAATAGAAGGCACGAACCATCAACCAAAGAAGCATAGAACAACAATATAACCTCCCCTTAAGGCAGGTGAGGTGATAGGCAGCTGAAAAGATGGGCCAAAAATCTCCTACAACACAGGAGCCAAACACATCGAGAGTGAGGTACAAACACAAATAAAGGCACGTGTCATCGACACTGCATGAAGAATTAGAGAAAGAGGGCCTATAAGCGGCAAACAACTATCCCCCCCATGGAACTTTATATAATAGTGCGAGTACAACGAATCACAATGATGAAAAGGATCCTGAAACGCAAGAGTGGCACTTTATCTCAGTGCATTGCATAAAAATGCTTACAATGAATATCAACAATGATCAGAAAAGACATAAGGCTGAAACAACAGAATGTAGAGCCCAAAATGAAGCAACTGAAGCAACAAAATCGATCCCCGGACCTGAAACAAACAGGATATCCACCAGAATGCTAAAATGCAAAAGACTGAATAGGATGTGCCTGGAACAGAATCTGGAACAACAACTAGCATCACTGGAAAGAGCATAGAAAGATCTTTCCAACGATATAAAGAAGTCCAAAATCGAAGATCGAAAGCTCAAGATACGCCTCCCAGAGTGCAAAATAGAACATTCAGATTTGACTGCCAAAATAGGCAACCAAACTGTATCAAAAGTCCAAATAACTAGCACCATCATGACGGGCTCGGAAAGAGCTTTTCGACGATATAAGATTCATCAAAAAATACCTCCGTATGACAAAGATATGGCCAAAAAACCACAAACAGCTTTTAAAACAAAACAAATTATAGAAATGATGATTTGAAAGCCGTCAAATTTCAGCCCAAAGATGGATGACGTCAGCACCTGCGGCTGTCATACCTGCTTCAGTACCTTGCTGATGTCACTTCTCTGTCATACTTTGCTGATGCAGCATCCTTTTTTGGAAGATTTTGAAAATGTTTTTTTTATCTAACATGTACACTATTAAGGCAACTGGATTGATACACCTTGTATTCAATTATCATAGTTGCAAAATGAGTGCCCTTGTCCCCTCTTATCTAAGGTGGTTTTATTAATTTCCTTTAGATCGTTCATATTGCTAACCTATAGGGGACACTCCTTTCCTTGTGTTGATAGCTTGTTACCTTGTGAATGATTTTCTTGGTGATCTTTATGGGCTTCTCCTCATCAATCCAAAGTGATCCATCATGTACACGAATCAGGACATAACTTATCCATACCTCATTGAAGACTTTAGGCATGTGGACCATATGCATAAGACCTTGAGCTTCAAGATGCTTGAACTCTTCCTTTAGTATACTGTCAATGCATAAATATTTGTTGTACACTTTTCAAATTATGCATTTCCCAAGACTACAATCTTATTGTGAATGAAAGTGGTAATGTCTGCGGTTAGTAGTAGTCATGGTGGTAGAGATAAAAAAGCTCTTGCATCATCCTTTACACTTGATTGTAGAGGGTGGATTTCACATTGTGGCTCTGGGGACTAATTGATGCTGATGACAAAGGGTTCCTTCACTATTGCTCCCATATTTTCTCAAAAATTCTCTAAGACTTGACGTATTCTTTGAATCAGGTTTCTGCTGTAGTGGCAGAGAAGAGAAACGCTACAGGAGGCAACATTGTTGAAAATGTAATACGAAATTTAATGTTATGTTTTAAATGCTTTTAGTTTTTGAAGTTTGTAATAACGTCCTACATGTGGTGGCATACCTAGAGTAGCAGTTCGATAAGCTCTCCAGATATAGCCACCTAGGACCAGGTGTGTGGATCTTAAATTAGAATAGTTTTTTTAGTTCGTAGGTGGAGTGTTTAATGATTTTTAGAATCCAATAATAGGTAGTAGGCAATTTTTGGAATATTTCTGATTTAGAAAACTACTGTCTAATATTGGTAGAAAAAACATTTCAGATTCTTATCCTTTTTTTGGATAGAAGACGTTCTTCTTTTCTAAATAAGAAGAAAACGTTTCACATCCTTTAATTAGAAAAAGAAAGTCAGTTTTAAAATGAGAGCTAGTCGACTATGTAGAAGAGGAATCGAATTTGGAGGATATGGAATGGTTTTTTCATTCCTTTGCGCAAGTTTTTTCGAAAATCTGAGTTTTAAATGAGCTTTATTCTTGCCTTTTAATGGTGAAAAGTCGATAGTTTTTTGGGAGTTTTGGAAAGTTTTAGCTTTGGAAGTGCATTTTCTGATTGTCTTTCTTGGTTCTGAAGCCATTATTATGAAAAGAAAAGAATCCTGACTGTAAAAAGGGCTGTAAATCGAAAGCTGATAGCTTAATTTCAAATTCTTTAATATGGAATAAGCAGTTTCAGTTTGGGATTGAGTTTCAACATCTTGTTATAGGAAATGAATCGGGTTTTGTCATTGTAAATGACATTAAGAATTGTGGAGGATCATTTTTCTAAAAACTTCTATGGTTTTTCTGCTTTTCTTTCTGTCTCTAGCGCACATGCAAAGGAATAAGGAAGGTTCTAGTTCGGTTGCGAAAAGAAACCGATTGCCATCCATGCTGAGGTGTGTTGCAGAAGAGGAGATCGTTGTGGCGTGACGAAGAGCCTATAGCAGGAGATTATGTTGTGTTGCTCTAGTGTTGAGAATGAAGTGTCAGCAGAACCTGTAGGATAAGATGAGATACTTGCTCCGTGCTTTGGACGATGAGCTGGGGATTCTGCCGAGTCCTTTCTGTTGGGGGTTTGCCTCTTTATAACTCTGATTCTTAAAAGAGCGAGTTAGAGGATTCTTTGTTTTCGAAGAGATTTTGTTCCTTTCTATTCCCTCTGTCTCCAGTACATGCAGCCGCATGGGATTGGATATGGACAAGAGTGATTGAATATTGCATATCGATGTACAAATAGAATAGTGATGCCGAGTTGGTGGAGATAGGCATGTCTCGAGATTTCTAAAGTTCAGATTACAGATTTGTCATGAAAGATATATATATATATATATATATATTCATATAAAGAGATGCAATTAGTAGATCATGAAATTTTGGATTTAGTCTGATCCTGGAGATTGTAGACGCCCCTTGATGTAACTCTGTTGAGTGAGTTGTAACTCTGTTGAGTGAGTTTTTCCTCCTGAGTTTTCCAAGGTGTGGCTCTGCATCAGTTTCTTATAGCTTCTGCAAACTAGGGCACAAACACTCTTTTAATCATCTTTTATGAATTCTTTCTTTTTATTGCTAGTACCAAATGAACTGTCTTAACATGTATTTGTAGCTCAAAAGTAAGTGAATGACTAATTGTACAATTAACTTGCATTTGTAACATTAACCTTTCTCTAATAGATATTATTTTAGTCGATATATCATGAACTAGTTTTCCAATAGGCATATTCTTTTACTGAATAGTTTAATACTTTTATTCGTCTTGTAGGGGTGGAGTGAAATCTTACCATTCTTTACTTAGTTTGATGTTTCTCCTTCTTGACTTGGGTTAGATGAATTACTATTAGATATGCTTCTGTCTACCTTCTTGATCCAAATATGTAATGTTATTCTTTGTTTTTTTCCTTCTCATTTTATTTCTCTCTTCATTGTCTCCGTTTGTGGCTTGTAAACATCTATAGTTTTGTGTTTTATGATTGTACTTGTAATAGATGTAGCACATCATTCCTATTGATTTCCACGATCTTGTGCTATTCCACGTATCCAAAATATCCACAATTGTAATATAACATGTTTCTCTATTTCTTTGTTGATTAAATTATGTTCTTCTAATGTTCAACTTTATGACCAAATATATTTCATGTATAATGATAACCTATGAAATTTTCTTCCTTTGAGTTATTTGATGATCTCATCTTGCAATCTTTTATTCCATGTCCATATTTATTGTAGTTATAACAATAACCATTAAAAGGTTTTCCTAACAAGGTATTCAATGATCTCCTTCTACACACATTTTTTGTATGTCCTAGCTTTCCATAGTTAAATCAAGTGGAATTTTTGTACTAGATATTGATTGGTTTGTTACCTGACTATGGAGTCTTTTCTGTAGTTGTTTTGGATGATTCACCAATTTCAAATTTACTATTGTTACTATAGTTAAGTCCAATTGTATCGATTGATCTCCTTTGTACTTTAATTTGTTCATCAATCTTCTTCATGCTTAGATCAAACTTAGTAAGCCTTTTGTTGACTTCTTGTTCTACTTTTTGTTTATTTGTCAATTCTTCAACTTATTCTTTTAGGTTTTCATTTTTAGTAAGGGTCTATCTATTTTCTTCATTTGTATCACCTACATATCCATTCCATGCATTGCATTCATGTTGTAATTGGAGAATGATTTTGTCCTTCTCTTTTGTCACCTTTCCTAGATCTCTCTTATCAACTTCAAGTTTTTCTTTTTCATCTTTAGTAGTTTTCATTCTTTCTTGTGTTTTGGCCATTCTTAAGGCTTGATTTCGAGTTCCCTTTTGGCTTCTTCTAGATTTTTCTCGAGAGTGGTGTTTCTTTCCAATAGATCTACAATTTCCATTACCATAAATGTTTTATATTGTTGCATTGGAGAGTTTGTTAGATTTTTAGAGAGATGATTGAGTTCTTATGTGTTTCATTCATGAAAATTTTTGTAATTGATGTTAGCATATCAATTTTCTAGATATTTCTATCAGAGTTGTACAGAAATATTTGTTCGGTGAGGTTTTTGGTTAGAGATTATCTTATGTAATTGGACATGAATTCAAGAACATGTTCAAATGTTATGCCTATGCTCGTAGAAGAAGATTCACAGTTTGGCATTAGTTATGTAAGTTTTTCTGGAGACTAGTCTTAGAGCGAGTTTCTTGTAAACATTTTTTTGTAATTGTGATGAATCTTTTTAGTAAGGTTGAGGATTGTTCAATAATCTTTGATTATGATTGAAGATATATTAAGGAATTTTTGGTTAACATGGCAGAATCATATGACCATTCTACGATGAATTCTGAAGTCTTTTCAACATTTTGTTCCTAGGAAGTTGACTATTGCTAATATCTCTATGGGATGAGTTATATGTAATATGATATGTAATATATTATCTTTGTAAGGTCCTATATTATTTGTTATAAATTGAGAAATCTTCAAGACCAAATCAATTATTTAATAAGACTTGGTATAAAAGAAAGTTTGTAACCTTGTGGTAAAATATCTATGTGATTCAATATGGATAGTTATTATTTATGCGAGCTTGGATATGAATTATGAGAAAAGATGGATGTTGTTGAGATGTAGTGTGAACTTCAAATGAACTGTATTGTAAAATGAGTTTTTGTTTAGTTAGTCCAAGAACTTGGATATGTTATCCTAAATTTTTTTTAGTGAAGATAGTCTAAGGCTATATTTGAATAGTGGGTTCAATTGTCCTCTTTACAACTCCTAATAAGGTTGACACAAGTCCTAATAGGGTTGAAATCTCCTACTAGGGATTCAAAGTCCCCTAATAGGGACTCATTTGTATTGATTTTATTTTGTTGGATGCTAGTAGACTCCATGCTTTCATAAGAAACTTTTATATTAGTACATCATCTTATGGGCATCATTCCCACCAGGATTTTCCCTTTGATCAAGGGTTTCCTTAGCTAACAAGTCTAGTATGTCCTCTGCCTCCCATGATATGTCCCAAACCCCGCGAAGCCAACTTTTTAAAGACTTCTCCTCTCTACTATTCTCTTCGCTAGCTCCATTTAAGATATAATTGATATCCATAAATTGGTTCTTTAGCCATTCAAAGTTGTCTAATTAGTTCTTCATCCATTCAAAGTCTATTAAGAAGTTGGAGAGTATGATGACCTTATTAGCCACTTGTTGGAAGGAAAACTTACTCACTTTTTGAACAACAACATCCACAAGTATGTATGCCATCTTTAACTTTTTGTTCTCATTAAGACTACTACTGTTGAATCTTGAAAACCTTGAGCGCACTATGTGTATTACAATGCTTACATATATAAGATCAACTTCATAGCGTCCCTATCTATTTATCGTGTGAAAATGTTTTTAAATTTTTTTTTTCAAAGAATAGTTTAAAAAAAAAAGACATTGGAGGTTGGACCGTCAAAACATCTTCATTTCAAAACTAAAAATGTTAAATAGTCAAAATTTACTTTTTTCCCCATCCTAAGAGATTGAGTCTAAAGACCATAAAAAATGAATTAGTGTAGAGAAGTGAGTAATGTGCTAGCTTGTTTGAGAGGAAATTGATTATAATAGAATATAATATATTCTCATTGAATTTCTCTCCATGTTCATGTCAATAATAACAAAAGACATGACAACTTAGATTATTAGACTTATAGATCTTATTTGTTATTAAAATATATTAATAGTATATCTAATTTGAACACAACTTTCAATCTCTTAGCCATTCAGCACCCATGTGAAAAAAGCATTTAATATATATAATTTGAACATAACTCTCAATCTCTTAGCCATGTGGCACCCACATGAAAAAAGATTTAATATAATTGTTAATCCTATAAAATCTAATCTATTAATTTAGGAACCTGACTACCCAACTAGGTTTTCCTTGGGCATTGTGTTGCGCTCTCATCGATGCCGATTGGAGAAATTGACATGCTTTTTTTCTCAATATTGAAGGATCTTCCTATTCCATTCTTTGAGATATAATGGTTATGTGGATGGTTCATGATAGGTAGAATTTGAAACAAGAGCTCTAGAAGAGCTTTCCTTGCTCTATTTTTTTGTCCAATTAATGATTTATATTTTAAAAATGAGATAATTTTTTGTTTAATCTTAGACCATATAGATGTGATAGGAAAAGATATACAATATTTCTTATGTTTGTCATTGTTAAAAAAGATATAATTTAATGTAATGCAATGTATAATTAATTTGTTCCTTAAATAGAGACAAATCAACTTTTTGTTCCTAATGTACAATGATTTAGTAGATTTATATTGAAAGAGATTTTGGATTTTTAGATTTGGATCATAGGAAATCATGATGATATATGTATGTATGTATGTATGAATATGTTATCCAAGTTGCCTAGCTTATTTCACAAAGATTTACAAAATACTAATCCCCAACCTATATTGGAAAAATATCCACTAGATTGGATTTATAAAAGCCCCTCCTTGGTAACATTGTATCATTCTGATAAAAAAATGGTCATATTGGAGATTATAATATTCAATAAATATGCATAATAATAACATTAGAAGACAAGTCACCCTTTTATAAAGGGCAAGGCTAACAAAAGTATAACTAATCAACTTTAATGATCTAAAACTGGCATTATTAATTAGAATTTGAAAAGTAAGTAAACTGATGAAATGTGCAAAAATAAAAGAAGTTCAGGAATATTATTTTTAATGATTATTTGGAATAGGATTTGATATATTTTCTCATTTTTTAAGAATGCTTTTTTACTTGTTGAAAAATGCTCAAAATGAGGGCTCTATTTCCCACCACAAATGTGTATGGAAATAATTTTTTTCCCTTTGATCTTAGATAATGTTATAGATGACATATATAGAAAGATCAATCAAAGATAAAAATTGGCTTTTGACCTATATTTTCTCTGTTATAACAATTCAAATTTCAACTCATCCGAAATAGATAGTTTTCATCTCCCACCCAATTTTCCAAAACAAATATATTCTAACCAAAAGAAAAATTATAAATTTTGGAAGAGGACTGACTCCTCTAGAACGATATATTCTTTTTATTTATATTTATAAGATTTACTATTTTTTTCTTTCTCAAAATCAACATCTTCTCGAGTGTTAAAATACATACTTGAAGTATTTTTTAATTACACTATACCATATCTAAGTAAAACACTATAAAATTCATATGAGAATATTCTTAAATTTGAGCTCTATAAAATGGTGTTTGTATGTTATTAAAAATAGTAAGAATTATTGAAAAATCTATTTTCTAAAATAATATTATTTCTTTAGTAATTGGACACAAACTGGTATAAAACATACATTTAATAGACATTTCTAATTAGAAAACTGTGAGAGCATATATAACTTAGCTAGAATGAATTTATCTAGATCATATGTTTGAATAAAATTGATTTTTAAATAGAAATACTCAAATTCACTCATTCTAATAAGTCATCCTGAAAGGTGACACAACTTTGTACTTTTACTCGATAATTAATTCAACTCTCAATACTACTCTGACTTGTAGATTTGAACTCAATTCTATTCTTATGATAAAATAATATTAGAAATAATATTAACTTAAGGTGTAATACTTATTAATTATTGTACAAGTTATTAATATCCATTCTAGGAATAAGCTTCATGTATAATTATCAACATTACTAACAACTTCTTATATAACTTATATGTTTAGTGTGGTGGCCCTTGAGACATTGAGTGTCAATTATATCCCCTTCAATTTATCCATGTGGTATCCTATTGCAGATAAAAAATACATTTCACCATTTTTAGGATGATAATGAATAATTGTATTGAACTTCTTTCTTTCTTCCATACTCCGCATCACTTTATTTTCTTCATGATTTTCTTCCTTATCATTTTTCTCCTTATATCTCCCCCTATTCTAATGGTTTGAAAAAGTATATATACTACCAGACATGACACTTATTAGATTAGTTTGGCCGATGTGTAATGTTGTAACACTTAGGAGGGGGTTTATTAATTTTATTAGTTATTATTTAACTTTATTAGTTTATTTATGGTTGGTGATTAATTTAGTTATATATAGTTTCTTATTTAGTTATTTATTTAGTATTTATTTATTAATTAATTAACATAAAAATGTCTTGAAAACCAACCATTAAGGCTACAGAAAAATTCAAAAAAGGTGTGCACACTTTCTATACAACTACACATGTGCTATGCTAGATCAACACACTTTCATTATTAGAAAGACATGTTTGAAAAATTAGGGCTAAGAACTTGATATTTAGAGCTATACACTTGGTATTCAAGGCTTATACACTTGCAACTATTGATATAAGATTATTTGAAGTAAAGAATTTGTAATGGAGCAATCATTATTTTGTCACTGATGTCAAACCTACTACTTGGTGGTAAGACAATTTCTTAGTTGATTTGAATAATATCATTTATTTGATTGATAAAGAGGATTTGATCAAATAGGATGAAAACAACACCTAGAGTAAAGATTGAGTTATTGTATGAAAAAGGGATACAAAGATCAGTTAAGATAGTGATGTTATAGTGCATTAATTATCTACTTTAGGATGCAAAGGTTGGATACACTAACTAAGTAAAGAAAAATAAGTAAGAATAATTGAGTCTACCAAGCTTGACCAAGTAGACAACAGGTGCTAAGAAAAGTTAGTGCAAATCGAGTAGAAAATTAGTTCGAGCGGAGAAAAGTGAAAGTTCAGTGTATGCCAAGTGATACAGTATAAGGCAAGTAAAGTTTAGTTGATGCCAAACACTAGTAAACTTTTGTGTTTTCCAAGTTATCTAGTTGAAGATGAGTGGAAATATTGTATGGAAGCCGAGCAACAACATATTAATGTCGAGTGCTAATATTCATGTTAAATTGAAGATTTGACAAATATGAATGAACTATTTTATTTAATGTACTCTCTCTCTCTCTCTCTCTCTCTCTCTCTCTCTCCAATTTGTGTGTGTGTGTGTGTGTAGAAAAAAAAAAGTTTTTAGACAAAGTAAATTAACTTAATTGAATGTATGGGTTAGCACTCAAAATGAATTTTTAATCAATTGGGGTTAGCTTTAGTTTTAATTTAGATTTTGTAATATCATTTATTTTTGTTTAGTAGAAAACCTATTGTTGAATTATTTTAAAAAATAGAAATAGAATGTAGGTGTTCATATCACATTAAAAATTAAATCAAAGACTAATTTTATTAGTGTGTCATATCTAGAGTTATTAAGAGAATTTACAATGATACAACTTTCCTAAAAGTAAGTTTTCAACTTAATTTACTATATAACATTAGATTAATTATTTGGTCGACAAAATATTTTTCTTCATGTTTTTAGTCTATCATATCTGGATTTATTTTTTAATTATAGGTTGTCTTTAATTTTTTTAAGTCTATCACATCTAAATTTATTTTTTAATTATAGGTTGTCTTTAATTTTTTTAGTCTATCACATCTAGATTTTTTTTAATAGGTAGTTTTTAATTGCATAGTGATTGATCGGATTAGGTGAGCGAGTTTAGTGACAAAATTCTTTATTTTTACAAGTGAAAGTAAAGAGATGTAAAATTTCAAACTTGCAAATTATATTAAAAGAAATAATAAATAAAATACTATTATGAGTGAAACTAAAAAGGCTTTAAAAACTTGTTAAAAAGATGTAACTAAATAAAATAAACACCAAATAAAATACTATTATGAGTAAAAATAAAAAGTTACATCTCCTAATTCATACTATTATATCTATACATTAAAAATACTTCATTACCATTGTTTCCCATAATTGTATTTAAAAATAGGATATAATCTACACCAAAGTCAAAGACATTGTTCCCTAATATTCCATTGTGATGGTCAAAATACTAATGTATACTAATGTTGAAATACCGAAATGAAGTGATAAGCCCATAAAGTTGTTTTTTTCTATTCTATCACCATGGGTAGGAAAACACTCATCCATAAGAGATATGAGATGTGAAAATATCTGATATCTGTGGTTTAATTGTAAAGATTATTTATATTTTATATTTAAACTACCGACTATAAAAATTAATAATCATGAAATATAAGAAAAAACATGCATGTTTCAAATTTTACCCAAATGAAAGTGTAACATATGCCATAGAACATAAACATGATTGATTATGTATATATACTTCAATACTATGGTCTTTTTTTATCGGTAATGGATCCAAACTGCAAAAATATTTGTAAACAACTCCAACCATAAAAAGTTACGATACAAACTAATTGTTATGATGCAATGACCTTATAAAATAGTCACCAATGAGAATAGTATTACAGCCTTCATTTTCATTATGATCACGTTGCACTTCTTCCAAATATTTTGGAAATCAAGATACTCGATTAAACATCTCCCGTATCTTATCCACAACAATATGCATTTGCAAAATATCATTATTTGAAACATAATCTACTAAAAATGTTGTAGATTCAAAATGTTGAATCATTTGGTAACAACAATGCAACACAAACTTTTCACATTTATCGATTGGTGTTTGAGGTGAGCCATTTGAGTTTAAAGAAACAACGGGACTTGGTGCAATGATTTTAGATTCATTGTCTGATAAATCCATTTTTTAATTGTTCCTGAACATGGAAACATTTGAAGAGAGAATTAGATTCTATTATTACTTATCAATTAAAGAATAAAAGAAATATATAATACAAATATAGGGAAACCCAAATGACAATCAAGAAAATAATATTCATATTGACCTAGAGAAATAGATGAAGGGAAAAAAATTGTAAAATATATATTTGAGAAAAATGATTGTAACATATAACATAGGTCTGTACAAAAGACAACATATGTGAACTAAAAAGCTAAAGAAAAACATGCTAAAGGCTTTAGAAATAAAGCATCATGATTGTATAGTTTAATAAGGTCTTTTCTACAACTATTAAATAATATGCATTTGTGACATATTCATATTCATTGTAATGCCCCACCAAGGGATCCAAAGAATTATCCTAAAGTTTCACTAAGTTTGCTAGCATTTTTTTTTTTTTGAAACATGAAAGTAAAACCATTCATAACATAGTAGCGAAAGCAATAACATCATTCAACTGAAAGTAAACATAAACATACATAACAGGTTACATTCTTTATGGATCCCTTAATGTTGAATCACATCTAAATCAACTAATATTAATTTCCATCTAATACTACATCCATGTAATACTACTCTAAACAAAGACAATAACAAGGAAACCATGAACAAGCATAAGGAACCATAGAATTTTTTTTTTATTCATCATATTACAAGAACAAGAACAATGATTGAGTCGCTCTCAAATCATAGACCTCAAAATAGAAGTAGATATCATCTAAATAAATTTCCATAATGATGTTAATACATAATGGGTTCTATACAATAAAGAAGTACAATGTCATGCTAAAATGCCTATGTCCAACATATGGACTCTACAAGAATCAAATTCTGTTTCAAGAAGTAACTTCAACAGTCAACCTTAGCTACTTGATATTCAACTTGAAAGACCTCAAACACACACAAAAATGCAACACCACACAAAGAGGGCTCAGTACATACTGAGTTAAAAAGCATAGTCCACCTGCACACTTGTTAGAATAAACATATACAAAACCATGATGCAGATATTTGAACCTCATAACATAGTGCAATTCTAAAATTAATATGCAAGAAGTAACCATCTTCTTAACAACGCAAAATTAAACTCGCACTAAGAATAACTAGTAAATGAATCATATATATACTGAGGTGTCATCACTATGGTGCTAAGATACTGCATCCGTATATGGTAAGCTCATAGACAACACATAGTGGAACTCTCTACGGTATTCATGAAATGATGAAATAGAGACTTGCCTTGTTCTCCGTAGTTAACCTTGCTGGTTAAAGTCATAGGTAAGGCCAATTATCTTTTGTATATAATTAACCCACCCAATTCATCTTAAAATTATCACTGAATTAATTAACTAAATAGGATAAATTGATATTCAGCCACCTCGATATACATTCATTGCAGCTATCCTTTAAAATACACATGAAACAGATATTCTAAGAATGCACATGCAATGAATAATAGTCAGATTTCACATGATGTTACATTCTTCATCTTTTAAAATCTCATCTTCTACTACCAAACTTGAAAGTAAACTTAGGTTATTTTAACAATAGAAATAAATACTACAATATTACGATCTCGTAAATATAACTAAATTGTTACATCAGTTTAATAATATTTACCAATCGTAGTACTATACTACTTATTTCTACTGTTATAACAAACTAAACTTATCCTTCAAATTGGCCAAGATAATAATACAATCCACATATGATATTCCCGCTTTGAATAACATATCATCAAACACATATATCATAAATCTATCTTTTCCATTGAAAACAATCTCCAATTCAATATTGAATAGAAAAACATCATTAAAATAATAGAGTTCGAATTCGCACACATATAATTTTCATCTCAGAAACATAATATAAATACTACTGGCATATCTAAAATGCTTCAAAAAAAATCCAATAAAATCATGTCTAACAATTCCCAACTGCATACAATTAACTAAATTTTCTTTGAGCTGTGTTGTTGTTTTTTTAAAAACAAAAAGAACATAATCGATGATACCAAGTGTTCATACAAACTCATTTCCAAAATTGCCAATTGCAAGTTCTGACCCATGGACAACATACTTTCTATTTAGAATCTCTAAAATATTAATAACTAGATGCGACACCAAATAACCTATTACCAATTTACGCAACCTCATGAACTGATATAAAGGAATTCGAACCATACAACAATGTTCAGACAGTGTATTGGCTGTTATAGATGGAAATTTTCAAACATTCAATAACCATAAAGATGCTATGCTGATAACATGTTAATTCAACATTGTTTTTGGTTTCATACTAACTATTTGACAAAATGCCTCTACCCTTGACTACGGTCATGAGCCGATAATTTAAAGCAAACTCAAAACTGAGGCCGAGCTACTCACATTTTACTATAAAATACCAAGTGACCTTGAGATATGGGTTCTCACAGAGCTCATCCCCATGGGAGCTCAAAATCTATTTGTTATTACACAACAACCATCAAGCTAACTACTACAACCATGTGTTTCTCACAAGACTCAACTTGGTGGAAAACACATGTTTGAGGCAAAATCCAATTAAATATACATGTAGCAATATCCAAATTAATATCTCATAACTCCACATTCAAAGGTGGATATATACAGAGCTAAGCATCGCACATTGTGCTATGCTTTGCATATACCCATCCTTGAGTGTAAACAAACATTATGTAAAACTGATAACCAGTTACAACTTGCTAATCCATATCACATTGAAACTGTAAACAGAGAGAGAGAGAGAGAGAGAGAGTAGGGTAAGAAATTGCCCCTACGTGAAAACTGAAGATGGAAAATGCTCTGAAATTCAACTCGATGCCAAAGCTCCAAAAGCCGAGTTAAATCTGGTAACAATCTTCACACAACATACACATATAACTCACAAACAACTTCACAATAAAGTGAAGTAGAAGAACCCAATAATAACAACAAACAACTTCTGATGAGTAACTCCATCGGGCTTAACCAAATATGCAAGTTTCCTTTCATTATGTTGATACCTCAGCAACAAGAACACAAATGTTAAACCAAACAAAGCAATGCGGCCAAGTTTTCGGCCTAAATTCTGCAAAAAACCCAACTTCATGGAAAGAAATGGCCAACCAAACTCTTAATGCCATTATTCCTCATAAACAAGCATTCAATTCAACTGCGACACTTCACAGGGCCATGCACAAGACAGTTACAAAGCCACCGCCATGTTTGGCTTTTAACACAATGAATATATTTCCTCTTTCATGGCATTCGATACCTAATTAGGGTTACATGATGCTTAAGAGCTAATTAAACCCTTTTAAAACAAAATGAATATAAGTTATGTAATGAAAACCATCTCAAGGTTATAAGTATTTAGAAAAATCTAATCCCTCTACAACATATGCCTATATGCTATACTGAAAACAAATCCAATGAAATAATTCAATCCCTTCTCAGTCACACATACATAAATACAATGACAAATTCTAAATATATCTATACAACATAATAACATTCAAATTAAACATACAATATATTTACTTTCTTTCCAAAGCATTCAAACATAGAATGCAGTTTACATTGAATTAAAAATATAATGAACATAATCGATACCCAATCAACATGCAAATATTTCTATGCCAGTTTCAAATCACAAAATCCTAAATTTCATTCACTGCTAAAAAATAGTTCTAAACAGAAAATAAGTTCAGCATAAGTCTCGTGTTTCAAGGACAGTAATATAACCAAGTTCTTTAGAAATACAAACACAACAACTGAAAGAAACTTATAACAACAAGGTCCTAATTTGCAGAAAAACTCGAAGTAGTGGTCAGGCATGAAAATCCACATAAAATAATAATGAAAAGTCCAACGTTCTTAAATTACATTTTCGATTGCTCGATCATCCACTGTACATGCCACAAGGTATGAAAGGCTTAAAAGAATATACATGTGTGAAAATACAGTACATCATCATCCTTATTCTAGTCCATGATGCAATAAAGTAAACGTAATCACATGACTTACATGATACATCATCATAAAAGATATAAACATCCATCATAAAGGATAACCAATTATCACAAACATAATTAACTAAGTGCACGATTCCTCCTAATTGTAAATAGCATCATTAGACCATTGTGGGCCCTAGCCATCCCTCCATGCATAACATTCCAAATCACTGAAGAGATCATTAGTATTAACATAGTAGGAA
This sequence comes from Cupressus sempervirens, assembly GCA_028749045.1. Lineage (NCBI taxonomy): Eukaryota > Viridiplantae > Streptophyta > Pinopsida > Cupressales > Cupressaceae > Cupressus > Cupressus sempervirens. Next base: position 545,127,046 of record CM053786.1, read on the forward strand.
TGTCACTCCTAGATCATACTACATGATCATATGCAGAAAGGAATCTAACATGCAAGATAAAGCATAAGATAACATCACCTAACAGATGCAAATCATCAATATAAGGATACATGTCCACCATCAAAATCAAAGAATGCATCAACCACAGTGTCTTAGACAGATCTCATATGGTAAGAGTGAAAAAGCACTACCACCCGACTGCGTGGAACCTAAATGGTCCACTCCCACCACATTGAGGAGATAATCTCAAGTCCCAAACATGTTATCAAATCACATAGCACAAATGCTCTCTAAGTCCAGGAATCCTGAAAGTATACTAACTCAAAGGTTCCAACACAAATCTACATCTAATCCCAGAGGCACACAAAGACATGTAGGAAACCTACTATGCAAGTGGGAAAGTGTCATCACACGGATCACGCTAGAGTTACCCTGGTAGTCTCCCAATAGACCTTGACCCCCTAGTGATCCCTATGTGGCCACTAGTATCCTCTCATACTGACGAGGCATACTACAGAATGCAAGGTCGCAACCAAGCATTCTCTCTACTCCCATCCTAGTCTGTACTAGCACTTGAGGCATGGGTGAGAACAAACAATTATCTTATTAGGTTCATTTTATCCCCATTTAGTGTAAATGTTTTCACTTATTAAATAACTTACAATGAGTTACCCTGGCAACCACTTAGGGCCCCGACCCCCATGGCAAGCCACTTCTCAAGACTACAAGTAGATAACCTACCCTAAGCTCATGGAATCATAAATCACAAATCACCACAGTCCTATACAAAGTGACTGGAAAAATACCAAAAGATAATCCACAAAAGAGCATCAAATCTCCATGAGCAATCTGCAAAGCATCCATAGATAATCATGACCACAATAGTTCTCTATTGGAAACTGAAGGCATCATTGATAATCAAAATAATCATTGGTTCTCAACAAGCAACCAAAAAGTATCTCAAAGTAATATTGATCGAAGACTCCAAAAATGGTTGAGTCAAAACATGTCACAACATGACATCATCAAGATTAGATAAACAATTCAATCCCATCAAGTGACTAGAAAGTAATCAAATACAACTGATCAATAACTCATAAAAAGGTTACATAAATCACATCTTACACAAGAAGATTGAAGACAATATCAATCAGCATACCATCACATAATCATGGTTGAGTTAAAAAGGATCAAGATCAAAATACATCATCATGACATCACATTCATAACCCCCGAGCCTCTAGTAGACATTCTATAATTGGTCAACAACTAGTCAACCCAAAAACCCAAAA